>JASAMV010004042.1:0-77392 GCA_030248065.1 Rhynchonema sp. JSB1_4
GTATCGATTTAGTGATTATCATAGGATATAGCTGGAGGAATAAATGAAAAATTGCGCTTCCTTACCAACACAAAGAAAGTGCAGGCAACGAGTTCGAGGTCTTGGTAGGGTGTTCATTTGGGGTCGTACGAAACCGAGTAGGCGGCTGTGTAGAAGTTGTTGCGGCTGCCTCAGGCTTCTGATGCCTGAGTGGAACAAAGTGACATGTTAGACATCAGACAGAACAATGTAGTTTCTGGTCCGGCTGGGAAATTAGTGTACCTTCCTGCCCCCTTTTTGTGGGGAAATTAGTGTTCCCTTAGGGGGAGAACGGGGCGAAGAGCCAAATTCAGGGAAAAGTAATTTTTGAGGGGAAAATTTGACTTAATTTTGACCCTTTTTGGAAAAAATTCTCCATAGAGGGGTATTTGGCGACATATGACATCATTGCTCCGAAAAAATCACCTATTTTAGGCTTAAAAATGCCATTTTTAGGCCTAAAACGCCTATTTTAGGCAAAAATTTGAGAAATAAGGGTACAACCTGATGGGGAAATTAGTGTACTAGTGTACTTGGTCGGGGGAAATTAGTGTACCTTCGGGGGGACCCCCCAGGAACTACGCTGGACAAAACGTGTTTTTGGCCTTGGGCGCTGTGATGGTCGAAACAAAAATTCAATCGAATAACATTGAAACTAAATTATGCTTCTTCTCCCAGCGGTCGAGATCCTGGCCGACATTCTCAACCACAGCAAACTGGGCGAGGCCGAGATTGAGCGCGAGAAGCATGTGATTCTGCGTGAAATGGAGGAAATCGAACAGAACCATCAGGAGGTCGTCTTTGATCATCTGCACCAGTCTGCGTATCAGGGCACCCCGCTCGCACGCACCATCCTCGGACCAGTCGAAAATGTAAAGTTGGTAAACCTTGGCTGTTTATGTAGATTATTTTGCTGGCGCATGCATGGCATGGAATAATTTTTGACAGGACGCGTGATCGGCACTTTGCAGCCATCATCAGTATTATATAGAGCCCCTTTTGGTCAACTCATTTGGTCTATTGATTTGAGAATATTCATGTCGACGATATATTTGAGCGATGTAAGTTGCCAGATTTTTATGAGCTGTTGATGATGTGGTAAAAGGGATAGCCAAGTTGGCCCGTCGCGGTATTCTCGACAACGGTACTCACTATGTGCAAGCTGCTGCTGGGATATTCTTTTTGGCCCAGCTGACGTCTTTATGATTCACAGATTTTGGCCGCAGTTTGGACCTGAAACTGAATTTGTTTCGTACGATCATGTTTTTTTGCAAATTTACGCGTTATGTATTCACTTTGCAGAAATATGAAACGTTCGCAGCTGGTTGAATATCTCAAATCTCACTACAAAGCACCGCGCATGGTCTTGTGTGGCGCGGGCGGAGTGGAACATCAGCAGCTAGTTGATCTGGCTGAGAAACATTTTGGGCAACAGGTTGGACTCCTCATTGTGCATTTTTTTGTTTAGAATTTTTGAGCCCGTGTGTTGGCGGCGTCTGAAACTGAAAATGACTGAAAACAACCGCGCATGTTTTATCAGGGCTCCACCTACCCCGAAAGCGTCCCACCGCCGCCGAAACGTGGAGTGCGCTTTACTGGCAGTGAGGTGAGTCGACTCGATTATGTTTTTTTGTGATGTTTTGCGACTTTAAAACCCAGGGCGTTGCAAGAACAGGTGCTGTTTTCGGTTTTTGTTTTGATTGCTTTTTCATCAGATCACCACCACACCATCAGATCCACAAAACTCTCATTCGCAGTCTTATTTATTTACGCGAATCTCGCAATATTTTTTGATCGGCATTTTTGCTTGTTGGCCATCAATCGACAAAGCACGTGCGGCCGAATAAGGGAGAAAGCTACTTTTGCAACACCCTGCAGGCGTACAATACAAATTGAGATCGATCGTTTCAGCTAAAATACCGCGATGACAATATGCCGTTCGTGTACGGCGCAGTGGCGGTGGAGGGCGTTGGCTGGGATCATCCCGATAGCATTGCGCTTCAAATCGCAAACTTGGTATGTTGTTTAAATATGTTGTGTATCGATTTTTTTCGTAGCCACGATGGCTGCCTTGAACAAAACCTTGTTTCTACTTCGCCTTCACTGAATAAAATTCTTCTACATCCACAAGTTTGGGGAATCCGGCCAAGCATACTGAGTTGCAAGTTCGACACTAAAATTTTGGTGCAAGTTACACCTGCAATACCTATAGATCAATGAATGTGAAAAATCTATTTGGGAAGTTACGAAAGAAACTGTGTGATGCAAACTGTAGTTGATCGGTTCATGGGATCGAACGCACGGCAGCGGCATGAACAGTCCGACTCGGCTCGCACAACGTGTTGGCTGGGGCGATGAGGTGCAATCGTATCAGGTTGGATAGATGTTTGTTTTGTTTCTTCGTTTATTTTTACTGGCACTCAACAAGACGAATAAACGCGAATGAGACGTAAAGACAGTGATGTCCAGAACATCCTTTCATTCTATATATTTTCGTTGAACCCAGGCGTTCTCCACCTGCTATTCGGACACCGGCCTGTGGGGTGTGTACTTCGTCTGTGAGCCAACGGCGGTCGATGATTTCACGCACAACATGCAAGCCGAATGGTTGGTTCGCTTAGTTGGCTCCATTCATGTTGTACTATCGCGCCGTTTAATGAATACGGCAGTGAGTCGTCAGGAAAACTTTTTGTTTCGATGAGCGAAATTAGTTAAAATAGCGGGTTGAGTGAAAACAGCGGAAACTGCTAAAAAAGTCCGATTAACAAAGCAAACAGCACATTTGGCGTACCAGGCGTCACCTGTGCACATCAGTGACCGACGAAGAGGTGGTTCGTGGCAAGCATTTGTTGAAAACGCAATTGTTGTTGGCTCTCGACGGGACTACACCGATTTGTGAGGATATCGGCAGGTACAGCGCTTTTTTATCAACCCTTGTTTTCAAAATTGTATGATCCAATGTGTGTTAGGGTAGCTAACCTAGTCCGAGGTGGCCTGCTGATTCACCTGGATAGCTAGCTCATCCTGACCAATTACAGCACTGGCGTAATCAGCGATCAGCTAAAAGATGCCCGCAGCATTACATTGCGTCACACAAATTGTAAGGTGAAACGTGACAGTGTTGCACACACAAGTGGAAAATCTTTTATACATATGACAGGAATGTGGTGACCACATCAGTGTCGTGACTTGCAACAAAACACTCCTAAAATTTAATCGTTCGAAACCCACTCAATCACGTGAATACTAATGTGAAACTGTCTTTGCTTCATAACACACTTTATTCCAAAGGCACACGTAAACCACGTAACCGACTCTGAAGCTCACAAGCACACAGGAAATAAGCTGTTAGAATGCGTGTAGACAAAATACAATGAATCATGTGATATTTAGTAAAGTCACGTCAAACTTTGAGTCACGTTACACTGCTTTGCATTCCAAAGCCACATGGGGATTCGTCACTACAAATAGGCTTCCTCCGCTTGTTTCATTTCACCAGACGTAGATTCCACATCGAACATCGAATGAAAGAACAAAGAACATTTCGCATCTCCCGGATCTTCGACCCGAAGCAACAGAACGAAATCGAAGTTCATTTGCGACTTCTGGTCAAACCAAGCACTTGCCACATGGGCATGGCAAGTAATAAAGAAATTCATTTGCCAATGGCAAGCAATTCAAATCCAAAAATCTGCTTTGTCAAACTGAAATTTTGCTTGCAAAAATAAACCCTGGTCAGACAGAACGGCGAGCGTTATATAATATGGTTTTCTAACCTCAAATAAGCAACTTTCATGGCGAAGGAAATTTAAGATGTGCTAAGTGCAAAATGTGCCAAGACTACATGGCGAGAAAACGACGCTGTCGGCGTTGTGTTGATGGTTGTTATCGAAGCAGTGGGGTTCCCAAGATTTGGTTTTACGTGTCGGAGTTCTCTGAAAACTCATTTACATGGTGCTTGCTTGTTTTCCTTCTGGAACTTCATTTTTGTTTTGTTGCGCTTTGCTTCTTCAATTCTTGACTTGGTTTAGCAAAAAATGATATACATGCTTTCGCGAAAACGCGAGCTTGTATTCAACAGACGCCGAATGCCATGTATTGGTTCTCGCGCTTACTAGTCTGCTTGAGTTGAGGACCAAAAGTTGATGACGTTTATTGCGCTCGCGAATACCAAAATTCATTGAAGCGTCAGTCATTCATTTTTTTGTAAATTGAAGTGTGGTAGAGAGAAATCTGCGATCTGGTCTGTGATCCACATTTTGAGGGGCTTTATAAAAACTTGCAGCTGAATTTTGCCTGGCGCCAGCCATTACGTCAGGTTATCTGAGGCTACGTCGTGCTGGCGCACCAGACAGGTACACCCACTTTCTAGTTGCGCCCTGCATTGTCGTGCGGCTCGTCGGCACTAACCAGGCAAACACCTGCTCTTTCGTTTGTATGTGTGATGTCATCATTTTATTTCTGTAATGATCGCGGAAGTTGTAAGCGATGATTGGATAAACAGCGCCTTCAGGAACGGTTAGTAAGTACTAATGCGTCATCGGTCGCTTGTTTGCTAACGTTGCCTCATCGGACTGTAAGCAACTTGCGTTCCTCTCAATTTATACAATTCTGTGTCTGAGCGACATCTCACATTTCGCGTCAGCGCTCGATGAAAACGTACTTGTGGTGGAGCGTGAGGAATACTAAGTTGATTCAAACCGTTTTTTCTTGTGATATCCGGCCCATTCAAACTTGGCATAGGCAGAACAACGTGTGCCTGGTTTTGAATCGTTTTGACTCCGGTATTCAGCTGCTGAACTACATAGCAGTTACAGACTGGTAGTCTTTTCCCTGGAGTTGATCAACTAGACCCAAGAGTATGTGCGTCGGCCTTATTTTTCTAAATGATTAGTATGCCTGCCAATTTTGAAGCGGAAGCAATAGCTAACTAAATCATGGGTTTGGTAGACAGACGCACTCCATTTTCGTCCGGAACAGTTTTGTAGTTGAGTTCCCTGTCTTGCTTGTTTTTAATACCTGCGCTGACATTAAGACTGCATGTGCAGCATCATCGCCAGAAAATTAGCTCCACCTGTCGCTCTTGCGTCTTTGCAGGCTGTTCTTACTATGCAGCCTGGGTTCATAAAAAATTGACACCGCAGGCCTTGAAATTTTAAAATAGGGGATATTCGTCGGCAACAATTTTGAAGGTGGACCATATTCTCCAGGTTAAGGATGGCAACTACATATAGATAGGAACAAGCATTAATCAGCTGCGCTTAAGTTCTGTGGCCACGGCCAGTCCTTGGGCTCTGATAGGGTACCTGAAACGTGCTACATACTCAGATTTTACTTTTTCACCTAATTGTTGCGTGGGCACTTGCCGATGTTTGTGCACTAATGGGAAGGGTAAAGGAGGCTTTCGTGTGACCGGCACTAATTGGCCTGGTAGAACTGGAACTTGGGACCAAAGCAACAACAAGAACTGGTGGTGAAATACCTATCAGGGGAGACCTAGATAAAATGGGTTGGCACATGGATTTCGACAACAGTCGAGTTTAGGAGGGTAATTTGTGTCGGGCAATCTGAATACGGTGTCGAATTGCTCACGTCACTGTTCTGAAGTGTTTGAAGGTTCTTGCTTTGGGGCCATCTGACCGACTACGACTTTGTGTCAAAATTAGCTGCTGAATAGTGCTGAAACTGACCTGAAAGTCTGATTAGGCACCTAAGCAAAGGTGGCCCCAAATTACTTACCCCTAAGGTCACATGACCTAGTGGACGCCGGATTCGGATTTCCCGGTTCGTATTACTACCCAAAACCTGATTGTTGCCGAAATCCCCTTTCAACCCCATTTTAGCAAGGTGGAGTTTCTTCGCCGATTCTTCTGACACATTCCTGCTTGGCTTGAGAGTCTTATACTTAAACCTGGCCCGCCACTATTGATATTTGAAATTTTTGGTTTGTTTTTTTGCTCTAATTTGGTTGTCGACATCGAGACGAATAAGGTTTATATTCATGACTTTTTGATCTGGTGCAGATTTTATATCGAAATCAATCGATAAACACCGGTTCTCGGGAACAAAATTTAAAAAAATAGATAGACCCCCACTTCTTGGCAATCACGTCAGTCAGGAACAAAATTTTGAATTGCCGCAAAATTGTCATAGGCTTACAGTATGCTATTAGGGATTTTACGCTCCCGACTTTACGCTCCCACTACACAGTGCTGCCAGTGCGCGCGCTTACAACACGTGTGTTATGCACTGACAAACAGAGCGGCACTGTACAAATCGCATGGGCAAGGTCACGTGACTACCGTATGCCTGTGATAAGAAGCAGTCGGCCATCTTGAATATTTGTTCCTGTCTTCCTGAAATGCACTAAATGGGGGTCTATCTATTTTTTGGAATTTTGTTCCCGAGAACCGAGGTTTATAGATTAATTTCGGTATTAAATCGGCACTTAATGGAAAAGTCACGAATATAAACCTTGTTCGTTTCGACGTCGGCAACAGTAATAGATCATAAAAACAGAACAAAATTTTCAAATATCAATAGTGGCGGGCCAGGTTTAACTTTATAAACCTTATTCGGCATAGTGCGTGCACAACGATGTCGACTGGGCGGTCGCCATTCTTTGTGTTTTAATTAAAGCGGCTTTTTCGCTTCACTGCCACAGGCGTCATCGAAAAATAGCTACTTTGTACTACATGTTGGAGTGCGTTGCCATTATAAACGGGATAATGCTCGCTCGAACTCATCTGCCAGTGGCGGATCCAGCTTTTGGCCAAGGGGGAGGCAAATCCAAAAAGTCATTTTTAGTGATTGTTTCATTTTTTGAAAAGCCATTTTTATCTTGTACTGTACTTGTTTTGAGTTTGGCCCCTTTCTATTAAATTCTGGCAAAAATATGTCCATGCGCGCAAAATTATGGCGCTTTATACGCGCGCGACCCCAAATTTCATTGGAAAAGGTGCACCTGTCGAAGTGATTTTTGAACTCTTAAACTGTATCGCAGAGAAAACCCTGCGATTTAGCTGTCCTTTTTTGTTCTTCCTTCCGATCCGGTGGCCCCTTCAGGGGCCGATCTGACCAAAGGGGCATGTCTCCTGTGGCCCCTCTGGATCCGCCCTTGATGCCTACTCATACTCTTAGCCGTCTTGCTAAACTTTTGAGTTTTATTTTAAAAACGATGTGGTCGGTATCAAACTTTGTGATCGGATCGGATCGGTCTACCTGCGTACCTGGTCACACACATCATTGTGATCGGCCTACATAGGTATTCAGATCACATTAATGTGATCGGATCAGACTGCCTGGTCACATTCATGTGGTGTGACTTGGCAGTCACATCCCGTGGTGTGATCGGATCGGATCTGTCTTGTCCAAAAACAATCGTCGCACGCGTGGCGCAAAGATGGTTTTTACGTAATACACCTACTGTATGTATCTCTGCAACATCACCCACCTAACCGGCCATGTGTGTGTATGGCAGTGCCGTGTGTGCACTGGTTGCACGCTCTGTATTCCACTCACACAGCACACAAACATACGTAGACGCACGACCAGCTGGGTGATGTTACAAGCAGGACTGGATTACATTGAAAACAATGTTATGCTGCAGCAATATAACGCAAGTCCAGATAACTGCTTCTGTTGGTGGTCAAGTCAGATCAGATCACATCACGTGATGTGACTATGATGCGATCACATCAATTTGATCTGTCTGCCAAGTCATATCACATCAGTGTGACTAGGTAGTCCGAGCCGATCACATTGACGTGATGTGACCAGGTAGAGCGATCCGATCCGATCACATCCCATCACCGAGTTTAATATCGACCTGTGCGTTAATTTATTTTATCTCCTCTAAAGATCCCAGTGTATCTCTAACTAACTCGGGCTCCATGGCGGTGGGTCACATTTTCTTTAGCGAGTACACTATGACTGGATTGCCTGTTAGAGTAATGACCACGTGATGTACCTGCAAAAAATAATTGTTTTAGCACGTCAGCGTTTGTCATGTCAAGGCTGTCTGGTTACGTAACTACGTTCCTCACGCACGCTGTTGAAATTTTTAGTGTCTGCTTCTGGACAAGTCACCAGGAGGGTTTTTTAAACTCCTGTGCTTGAGCAATGTGCTTGCAAACTGTCTCCTTCAACAGAGGGTCCAAGCGTATAGTCCGTCCACCAGCTCATGGCACTTTGTGTTGCTGCTGGCTGGTTTGATCCCTTCCTCCACGTTCTAATGAAAGAGAAATTGAGTGTGAGCAATTTTGCAAAAAAAACTAAAAAATGAATAAAACGTGTCGAAAACGATTGAATTCGATCAAATTTAAAATTAAATTAAATTAAAATCTATAAAATATGTCGATTTCATAAAAACAACAATTTAGGAACAAAAATAATTTTTTTCGGAAACTCAATTTCTCTTTCATTAGAACGTGGAGGAAGGAAACAAGTCGGCCAGCAGCAACACAAAGTGCCATGAGCTGGTGGACGGACTATACGCACGATTAATCCGCAGAGCGTGTCTGACCCATTCGTATGCTGTATTATTCCAGACCAGCACCATGATCTACGACTGTGTTGCGATGCAGTATGATACGGATCAAGCCAATACATCGAACACAACAGTCACTGACATCAAAAGTCTGCAATCTTTGATGTCCTTCTGGATGAATGGTCCAATGACATTGACGGTCGTGGTTGTCGGCTGTGTACTCAATTGCGTGAGTCTGACTGTGTTCCTGCAGCCGCGTCTGACACGCAAAGGTCGTCCGATCATCTACAATTACCTGATCTGTCTGACCATCTGGGACCTGCTGCTGTGTCCGAGCGCATTTTGCCTGTACTCACTGCCGACCATCTACTTCGGTGCGCTGACGTCACACGCCGGCGGCTACACACACGTGTTCCCGTACGTTTACTACCTGTCAAATGTGGCACTGACCGGCTCCGTCTGGATCATCATGGCGTTGACATTCGATCGCTATCTGGCATTGTGCTATCCACTCTGGCATCGACGAACGCTCAGTCGCAACTGTGTCTGGCGCATACTGGCCACGTTGAGCACGATGGCGTTCGTGTACGGCGTGCCTGAATTCTTCAAACTGACCGTCATGTACTGTGCCCAACTGAATACTACAACGGTCGAACCCCTAATCGCCGAGAGTTTGTTCGCTCAAAGCATTCACTATTCGTTCGTCTATCGGCTGGTCGGCGGGTTCATGGTGTATTCACTGATCCCATTCGTGATTCTACTCGCACTGACCACATTCATCTGGTGTCGCATGCATCGTGCGACGAACGCGCGGCGTGTGCTCACCAAACATTCGGTTCGAATGCGAAAATCGGGCTATTCAACTTCAGCGAATCTGAACCAATACAGTCGCTCCGACGCTGCCATATATGCTCGCTATCGAATGCACAGTCAGAGTTCGGTGACGCGCGCCGTTGCCACTATCGAGACGTGCACCGTTTCAACGGATGCACGACAGAAACCATCTGAATCAAGTGCGAAACAAAGGGCCACAAGCTTGGGTCATGAGCAAGTGATCAGTTTGCGACAGGGCGCTTCGACGTCGCAAAGTGCTGGTGTGATATGTTCGATCGCAGCTACGTCAGCCAACAATGTTGCTCAAGCCGCATCTGTATCCCCACATGCGGGGGATGCAATGTTGATGTCAGTGATTGTCAAGTTCGTGTTGTGCCGATCGCTATGCGTCATGCTCGACATCTTGGAACGACTCGACAAAGATTCGTTCGACCAAAGTCGCACGGTCACGATGCTGGTGGATGTGAGCAATCTGTTGGTGGTCTTCAACAGTGCCACGAATTTCTGGCTGTATCTGATCTTCAGTCGTCGATTCAAGCAAGCGCTGGCCGAGTTCAGACACGGCACGTTTTTCTCGCCTCATGCCGCCGCGCGTGCCGGTCAGTTGTTTCAACCGATGGTCGCCAGCCAACTGCCTATGATCCATGCACCACTCGTGACGCGTGCGTTTCGCAGACAAAGTCCCCAATTGCCCCAACCACCTGCACAGACACTGTATCTGTACAGTTCGCCTCAATCGAATGGCAAAGGGGCCAGCTGTAAGAACTTGATTGCCAAACGCCGTGACACCATGACCGTGATGAAACGGGGACTGACACAGCAAGATTCAGCGTAGGTTCCGGTGTATGTTAGCGACGTTGAGAACTGCTTTATGTAACTTTTATTTGCTGTGGTTTTGTCGTAACCACTGTTGTAACTATTTTTTATTTCCGTAATTGTCCCACCCGGTCTTGTAACTGTGCTTCTATCGTTAATTTACGTGCCTGGTTTTATGCGTCATTGAGAGCAATAAACCAGCCAACCAGTGTTGAGAACTGTGTGACGTTTGTCAACGTGCCCTGTAGCAGCAGAAACTGTTCAGATTACTTTTACACCTCGCTCGTTATTATGAGTGTTTAACTTGATTTTGAATCTGTTGAGTCTGCTGACTATACTTACAGAAGATGATTGAATAAATCGAATGTAATAAATCAAACTGCGTTGCAAATCCACAGCAAGACCTGCAACAAAAATTTTTGCAAATCCAACGCTACATGCAAGACCTGGAACTAAAATGTTAAAAAATATGATATATGCCTGTGCCTCCTGCCTCCAAGGAAAGTGAGTCGTACAAAACAGATTGCTAAAATAGCACTCCACAAACAAGTAAACTTAGTGCACATTAGGGTGAACTGGAAACACCAACCAGAACCAGCATAAAAAGCTTTGAGACGATAATCAACGTAGTTCAACGCGTCTTGTCTGTTGCAGACAAATGCTGGTGTACGGACGACGCATACCGCTGCACGAACTCGAGGCTCGCATTAATGTAAGTTTACTTACGTGGCGGATTTTGCAATCGAATTGGGTTTTATCCACCATAATACCCAGTCAGGCTTACAAATCTGATATCTCTTGGACACTGTAATTCAGTCTGTACTTTCATTTCTCAGGCTGTCGACGCGAGCACAATTCGCGAAGTTTGTATGAAACACATTTATGATCGAGATCCTGTTGTCGCAGCTGTCGGTACGCAGACTAAGGATTTTAACGATTTTAACATTTTTAAGGTTTTTGATAAATTCAAATGGAGGATATGATTTGCAGGCCAAACCGAGGCTTTCGAGGAGTATTACATCATCCGACAACGCATGGCCTGGTGGAGGCTGTAGATTATTCAATTTGTAGATGGTAGCTGTTGCGTTTTATTTCTGTACACAGTTATACTGCCGTCTGATGTGACCGTTGTTTACTCATATTATGATATATAAGCAGTTTTCGGTCTGAACCTGTGTTTCCAAATAGTCCAAAATTGAAATGTGACTGTATTGTTTCTGACCTGGTTAGTTGCCCACCAATTACTCCAACTTGTGTAGCCATCAATTTAAAGAGAGATAGGGCCTATCGTATTGTAATTACGTGTGTAACTGCTGGAGTGTTTGGATAAATAACTGCGAAGTGTTTTTGCAATTTATTTCCGAGTTAATACAGTGGTATCACACCACGTGACAGTATTTGAAGTGCGTTTTGATGAAATATTACTGTTAAAAATGTGCTGCGCGCTCAGTGGTCTGTCAATGATAACGGGGACAAGATGAGTTCACTCAGTGCTGTCACTGGTTCACTTGCGCGCCTGCAGCTCACTGGATTATTGCGGTATGTTTGTTGGTTGTTGTTGCCATTGATAACCTACTTTTGGCCAAAGGTTGGCTACAATATCAGTTCGTACCCAGTGGCGGTCACTTGCGCTCTCGCCTAAAGCCGGAGCGTTTTGCGTGGCCAGTGAAATTTCCGTTTACGGCAGGTACGAGCTTACCAACGATAGAACTGGGTGTTATACTGTTTGGAAATTAGGATATATAGTAAGGACACGATCTGTTCTTTACTTTGGCCGAATCTAAGCTTTTGTTTATGTAATCAATGCCATCTGTTGCAGTCAGTGCAGCAGCGCGTTCGCTCGACCGGCCAAATCTAGCACAATTGCTGCTCAGGTTTGTTGTGATTGAAATTACGTCCAAAATCTAGCCGTAAACACTGAGGGCCGAATCAAGGTTGAAAGCCAGGACTACGGGAAGGCAAAAAATTTGTTTGGATCATATTTTGAGAGTTCGTAGTGCTCGTTTTGACCAGCGTAGTAATAGTTGTTCCTCCAAAGCACTATGATCAAATATAGCGATCCAACTCCTCTGGCAAAATGCGGTCCGGACATAGGTTGCCTTTACCTTCCCTTCAAAATGTATGACATCATAACAGTGGCGGATCTTGCTTTTTGCAATTTTTAGTCTTTTGAAGTGTATCAGAGTGAAAATCCTGCGATTTAGGTATCCCTTTTCCTTTCCGGAACGGTGCCCCTATCAAGGGCCACGACCAAAGGGGTGTACGGCCCCTGCGGCACCGTTGCCTGTATCCACCGTTGCATCAGTAGTAAACGTGGTTATTGTTTATGCAGGATGTGCCGACTCGTCCTAGTAACCCGTACGTGCTGTTTGTCAAAGACTGGTACGCGCGTAATCCGACTCACAGGGATGAATTCGGCAAAACCATGTCTCGAGTACCAGCTGAATGGAGGAAATTGGACGAACATTCGAAACAGGTTGGTGGCTGGCGTTATTGTTCCATGAAGTGAATCATATGTTAAAACAAGGGTCTTTAATCAAATCATGTACATTTCCGCGCATGGTGACTGCTTGCTTTGTTTTGCTCTGATTATATTAGCCGACTGATGTTGGCTTTTGATTCTAAGCTTGACCAGCGTAATAGCTAATTCTGGGCCAGGAACATCACACCATTTATACTTTCGGGAGAATTAGTGCGCCAATGCTGTCACAAAAGTGGTGGTCCAGATAAACATTGGCTGACTGTATTTGTCCGTTGGTCGATGTGAACCGGGAACTTAACACGCCCACGATGTTTCGTCACTGTACAGGTCTTCATCGACAAATCGGCTGCCTTGAGAGATGAGTACAAAGCCCAAATTGAGCAGCTGGGTAAACAAGAGGTGGCGGCGATCAGAAAGGAAATACGGGAAGCGAAAGCGAAAAAACGAGCGAAGCGTGTGGATACACAGGTCGGACGTGGAAATATATTAATTGGTGTCCGGACTAGGGTTAGAGAGATGTCGGGTGTCGGCTGTCGGGTGTCGGGTGCCAAAAAAGTGTAGGTGTCGGGTGTCGGGTACCTCCAGATGTCGGGTGTCGGGTTTTTTTGGACCCGACAGCCGACACCCGACACTTGCGTTTCAAAGCATCAGTTTTGCTGAGAGAAGAATTTTGAGAGAAAATTTTCTTCGAACCAAATGTTTTCCAAGACGCAGAAAGTGACATTATTCAAAAAAACCACCGCCCCCGACATTTTGGTGTTTATTCCGTGTGAAAATACTTGAATACAGAAACTTGAGCCAAAAAATGCCACAAAAAAGCCGAAGAAGAAAAAAATCCCGCTTTTTTGCCAAAAAAAAACGGGCGGCGCGCGGCTTTTTAAAACAAAAACCAGACGGCGGGGGTCTTGTTCTTCCGCGACTCGCCGCTGTCTCCTTTTCTTCTCTCGGGGGCGGCGTGCAGCCCGCCCCCGCGGGTCGCGTCTCGCGCCCCCCGCCCCCCCCCCCCCCCCCCCCCCCCCCCACCCCCCACCGTAATTATTTTTATTATAATTTTTCAGTTGCGTTCAAAGTTCGGCTTCCCTCGTCGACCAATCGCTGGCTATATGCATTTCGTTGGTGAACAGCTGGCAGGCAAGCACTTTGACGATGCGCGTGCGCGAGGAGCCGAGCTGAAGAAATTGGCCGATCAGTGGAATCGAATGTCGGACAGTCAAAAACAGGTAGAGTCCATTCCCTTCATTGTGAAACCATCGATGTAGTTATTCTTCGTTATCTGTCCTCAATTTTCCCTTGACCAAAATACAATTCTGTGTGTAGTGAATGTTTTTTTGCGACCGAAAATGCTACAAAGAGGCTGGACTGCGTAGCTTTTCTATCAATATTTTGCGCCACTCATGTTCTGGTGACAGGCAGGTTAGTGAACAATGCACGGTAACATTACCTCACAGACATACAT
Source organism: Rhynchonema sp. JSB1_4 (assembly GCA_030248065.1). Classification (NCBI taxonomy): domain Eukaryota; kingdom Metazoa; phylum Nematoda; class Chromadorea; order Monhysterida; family Xyalidae; genus Rhynchonema; species Rhynchonema sp. JSB1_4. The sequence continues at coordinate 14,095 of JASAMV010004042.1, forward strand.
CGCCAAAACCGAACAGTCCCAACACGAATGGGAACGTCAGTTCAAGGAAGCCGTTGATCGAATTCGCAAATTGCCGGACGATGAAATTGAACAAGTTCGAATACTCTCCACTTGATTAGTTCACTTTGACATTCACTCTGTTCACCAAATACTGTAGGTGTGCTTCTCACTCCAGGTGATCTCGAAAATCAAGTGGTCACAGCGTGAAGTGACCGTGATTCAACGCACCGAGTTAGGGGATGCCATTTGAATGTTGTTTTATTGCGTAATTTCTAATTTGTACTCATGGAATTCGTGAAGTCAGTTGAAGCTGATCATCTTTGTAACATGTCCATGTTAATCGACTTACAGTTAACTCGATTATTTTAAGGGTACTTTTGATCATGCGGGTAATTGTTGTGTGCACGTTATTCTCATTTGAATGGGAATTCTGAATAGCGTGTCAGCACGAAAGATCTCTTCTGACCACCTAGCTCAGAAATTCCTGTATGCTGGTCTGTTGGCACTCGGTTCGTAAATCTTATACACATTTGTCTTATCGTGTCCGATGCTCTGTATTCAAAATTTGCATTTTTTTCACAAGTGCGCAAGTATTGCAGCGCGTTTTCTGTCAGTAAAGTTGATCGCGCAATGTCAGTTTTTTGTTGAAATTGTTGACCGGAGGACGGGTAATCCAACCGACCTGGCTTTTCGCGAAAAGCAGGTTACATTTTACGGCCGAACCTTGTTCTTATTAAACGTAAAAAGCGTTGTTTTAATGTTGTTCAGAAACAAATGCAAATGTGTTTGTTACAAGGATTCCGACATGCTCAGTAACCAATCAAAAAAGACGACATGAGCCTGTCCCGTGTGCGAGTGTTGTGCGACCGTCTTCGGCTCGTGCCCCATCGTTATTTGGTGAATGAAGCACAGAACCCTTCAAAGGGCCTTGCACCGATGATGTCCGACCACCAACTGGCCACTTCGAGTCATGCCGGTCGATCTGTGTCACAACTGGTTGTGCCGAAAACCAGAAGATTACGGGCTTTGGCCAAAAAGTACGAATTCCCGCAAATGATCACCGCGTTTCAAGGTTATTCAGGATAATCTTGACATGTGCGAATATTTTGTTCAGTCGGGGTTTCACTATGGGTGCTCACCATGCGAAAAAGACATCATTTGCTCTGGTGTTCAATCTGTTGTACTTTCGTCAGTATTTCTCAACGAGGAGCGTGCGAGACGATTTGAAGTTGACGAAAACACATCAAGACTGGATATTTATAAGAGCTGGACGAAACGACCGAGTGAAGAGAAAGAGGCATGGAATTCTGAAATGCTTTCATAATTTTTACCCTGATATTTCGCACGGACCAAAATGACATCCAATTACAGCTGTATCGCTCGGCGGCCAAACAGATTCGACGAAACAAACTGACCACTTGGCAAATGGACATGAGAGCGAAAGGGCATGATAACATCGCTGAATTATTGGTGAACAATGTGCATAAGATCGTGCAACGGTCTGACGATGATAGAGAGAAATGGAGAAAACCGAGAATTGAAGTTTGAACGTGCGATGTGCATAAAATTGAAGATTGCTATCATATTGTGGCGGGAATAATTTGTGTTTGATTTGCAACTTTCTGGTTTCTTCAACCACGGTCGAGCTGACTTGCATAATACTTCATACTGAGCTGTTTTATACGATCAGCCCTTTTGGTCTTGTGGTCCCAAATCCCTGTTAACCTTCTGAAAGTTTAGCAGTCCACACTTACACGTAGTGATGGAAAATGCCCCGAGTGATGTCACAATGAAGAGTCAGAAAATGCCCCCTAATGCCCTAACCATGTCAGAAAGACATGTCATGTCATAAGGAGGGTGCACTGTACTTTCGTTGACCAAATCCTTTTACAGCTGCGTGATCACTGACCCTGATCTGAGTCCGGTCCATCCGGTGTCTCTGCATCCCGTTATCAGACATGAAGTCATTTGTGTTCACCACGTATTGCCTTGTGTTCTACGTGCTTGTGGTTAAGGCCGAGGACACTGAGAAGAAAAAGGTGACGAAGCTACAGATCGGAGTGAAGAAACGGGTCGAGGATTGTAGGACAAAATCGAAGAAGGGAGATGTGTTGCACATGCACTACACGGTTAGTCTGACATCTTGACTTGATCGTGGATGGTGTCGCAAGTCTCAGGACACGTTAACCGTTGCACTTCCAATATCAGCTGCACCAGGAAGCGATGAATTTTAGATCCACAGTATGCTTGTCATCTGCATCTCACCGTCGCGGTGAGTGGTCTGTTGTTCTCATCCCGATGGTCCGTCTCTTCAGGGCACACTTGAGGACGGTACAGAATTCGATAGCAGTGTGAAGCGTGACCAGGCATTTGTGTTCACGTTGGGAACGGGACAAGTGATCAAAGGATGGGATCAGGGATTGCTCAAGTACGTTTTCGCACTGTGATTCACGTTCAGTGTCTAACATAATATGCATAAAAACAGTGCCTGCATAAACATGGGTGAACATCTGAGCCGGGCTCAGTGAGGCACGACACTGGGTGGCTGACATTTCTATGCGTAGCGGCTAAATTGTTTCGGTTATGCTGACAACGCGCAACAGCGATAAGCAACTTGACTATGTTTCTTTCACACTGGCACTTCATTCCAGGATGTTCATGTTCTATTTCCAGCATGTGCGAAGGTGAAAAACGCAAACTGGTCATTCCACCCGATCTCGGCTACGGCGCTGCTGGTGCCGGACCGAAGATACCCGGCAATTCTGTGCTTCACTTTGACGTCGAATTACTCAAAATTGAGCGAAAGACAGAGCTGTAGTTCGTAATCAAACCAAACCGTTGTTTTTTTATCAGGGTCTTTTTGTAGGTATTTATTGCGCAGTTGCGTGCTTGGCCCAGCTTTGTAATGTTTGGAATTGGATTCTGCACCCTTATCCGTTTTCTGCAGCCAAGCATGCACCTCACATGACAGCAGAACAGCTGTTATTCGATACTCATAATGGTTTTCGCCTTGGTTGTTACATGCCTTGTTTCGTGAAGTGCACACGGTGTGATTTTCTTACACATTTTGGTGTATTTTGTTTGCTGCTGTGGGCTCTGTTAGGTATCATACCACAGTCTACAGCAGTTGTTAATTTATTTTCGTTATTGTAGCTATTGCGTTTGTGGGTATAAAAATAATTTCGGTAAAAAAATCCCGTAACCGCCCACATAAGGAATTCAAAAATAAAGCACCAAGAAAGAACACCACATAGCAGGACAGAAATACAGAGGCATGAAAATTTCGGAAAAAACAGTTACCCACTATCATTATTATTATTATATAAATGATATCTGGTGGAACAAAGCAACATAGATTCAAACATGCTCCGAAAAGAGTGCGTAAGATATGAGATTATGACATATTTCTAGATATTTTTTTATCTGGGTTTAGTCATTTCACAAGTAACATCAGTCATTTTTGGTCACGAATGCTCCTCCGTCAAGGCGGCTTCTCGCTGCCTTCTGCGTTCGCAACGGGGACAACGTTGATCGGCTTCTTTCAAACAATCACTGAAAAGAAAGAATCATGCCAACGAATTTTGATGTGTGCACAAATTACGCCGTATTCGCGAGCCTACCATCGAAAAACGACACGCAATCCAGATTCTCAAATATGGGCGTTGTGAATGCACGGTGCCCTCTTTGCAGTGACCATGTGGGATGAAACCCTCCATGTATGGGAAATATGTTGGAACGAAATTTTGATCACCAATCTGTCGTCAACCTCCTTATGATCACCCTGTATAGTGAATATTCTTAAGAGCTACCAAAGGTTCTGGTTTCCGATCAAGTTACTGCAAAGAGTAACTAATTGCAATGTAAACTCACGCGTGAAACGTCGCACAACACAATCGACAGATGGATGTATTGTCATCAAATGGGAAAAAAAGGGGGCGGCGGGGGCACAGCTCGCAGAAAAAACCGTGGCCCGCACAACCCGGGGGGGGAAGGGGGGGGGTTTGGGCAGGAGAATAAAAAAGAAAGGAAACAAGTCACGAACGGCGGAAAAAAATGGGAAACAAAACTGTCGCTCAGAATGATGCCGCATGGCTGATCATGAGATGCTTGACGCGAGCATTGTATGAAACGTCAGCAGTTGGGTGCATCCAGTCAATAATCTGCGTCAAGCGCCTTGCGATTGCGACAAGCCATAAGGCACGCACGCCCCTGACATTCGCCAGCCATCCGTATAAAATTCAGTCCGGGCCAAGAATGGAAGTCTTCCCACAGAATCAGTGACACAATCCGCCGGGTCGGCAATCAGCGCGAAAACTACCGTTAACCACTCTCTACAACATGTCATCAAATCTAATCTAACCTCACATTCCACCTTGATGTGTTCAGTGAATGTTTTCATAATCGATCTCAATTCAGCCTCCAAGCTCCCGGTCTGCAGCTCGATCAGGTCTTGCAACGACCACGCATCGACGCCCTCGACAAAATGTTGGTGACGCGCAAGCTGAATGCAGAGACCGCGCTTAGAACTGGACCAGACACCTGCCTGAATCATCAAGAGAAAGCAAACGAACGCACATTCCACAATATGCGTAGTTTTCGAGCTCGTCGACAACATACGAAGTAACATTTCATCAGTAGAATGTCTTGTCGAAGTTTCTGAAAAAAAAGGAAATTATACCGCCGTTGTAATTGTACGCAAGTAGTTAATTCGAAAATCTAAACGAAAAACGGTCGTGAGAATCAACCTTGATTAGTCTGAGCTCTTCCACCAAGTTCACCAGTGTCGGATTCAGCTGTTCGATGCGCAAAATCGGTTTTCGAGCCAGAATCTCCAGCAGCTGTTTCGAACTCCGGCTAACCTAAAGTTTTCAACAACTCATCCATCAATATTTTACTTGTTTTTGATCGCAGCCAAGTAATTAATTGAAACATCCACCAACCAGACGCGGAGTAAAGTCCCAATTGTGCACAACTCTGGCCGGAATGATCACTTCATCATTCCAATGACATTGAGCACAGTAGAACTGACCAGTGTAGTCGCATTGACGCGGCTCTTGTTCACGTGCACCTGTGGCGAAATAGAAAATCGTGACGAAATTCTGATGAAACAACTGATTAGCGACTTTTGTCTTGCGTTGCAGCACAGCGCTGTTGTAAATAAATATATGGTTCGGTTCACTACCTAGGCAGAAAAGTTACAGAAATGTCAGCCACCCAGATGTACGCGTACAAAAACACGCATGATAGTGCAGATTCTTGGCATGGCTCAGATATATACATTTGGCACTAAATTAAAAGCAGTCAAGCTCACCAGCAAACGCCAGCCGACTTCTGCACTCAACACAGCGGTATTTCTGCTGCGCGAGACCGACTTGCGGACAGATTTTGAGGATGTACTGCGGATGGCTGGATGCCTAGATGCAGACAAAATAGTTTGGCTCAACTTATACGTCGTAAGATGCTGGCAATTTACTCACCAGAGCAGCAGCGCACGTGCGTGTGATCAGGTTGAGACATTTGGCGTGACTTCGATAACCACATTCTGGAAGAAACTGCGAATGTTGTGTTGAAACGCGCACACAAATGGAATCCAGATGCAACACAACCAGCCGGGCTACCATTACGGCTTCTGGTGTGAACTGTGTGCTTTATAGTGACTATCTTTCAACGACCGTTGATCACCTACTGACATTCTGGTAGTTTTTGCAAATCATCAAGATATCCACTCACTTTTACACCTATACCACGGCTGCACCAGTCGCCACACAATGCCCATGCATCGTTCACAATACGCGTTGCGACCGGTCATCGGTTGTTCGATGAATTCGTGACTGCAGATTGAACGGGCAGCGTCGTTGATCTCGATTGGACCGTCCTGCGATGTTTTTATAAATCCGTTTTGTTCAAGGGAAGCATACAGAGGTTGGTTGGTTTATTGCTCTCAGTGACGCATAAAACCATGCACGTAAATTAGTGATAGAAGCACAGTTACAAGACCGGGTGGGACAATTACGGAAATGAAAATAGTTACAACACTGGTTATAACAAAACCACAGCAAATAAAAGCTACAAAAGCGCCAAGGAGAGAGAAAGATCACGGACATCAGGACAGATCACAGGACATGTTAACAGAACTGAAAATTATGCATTAATCCTCGTCCTCGTCAAACGACAAATGTCGGGCTCAGAGGGCGCATATTGGGATCAGTCCATATTGCCACACCTAGTTCCAGAACAGATGGTGGGCGGGCGCAGAGGGCGCATCTGGGACCACCCAAATCCCCCAACCCCCAAAAGAGAGGGCGGGTGATTGTCCGTCACTTCCGTGTACCACCATTTAGCGACGTGGCTGGCGTCCCCAGGCTGACGTGAATGCGTATCGAACGAGACATCGCCATATCCATCCCGTTGACCGCATCCGGACGCGGTGGCGATAGAGCCCTTCATCGGTCGTTGTTGGCTTATGTGTTCACTACCTTCAATTCCTGCAGTTGCAGACGCAAGTGGACCAGTTTGCCGACGAGTTTGCGCCGCTTGTCCGAATGCTCTTCGGACGCCAGAATCATTTCTTTGCATGTTTCTATAAAATAGTGGTCCTGAAGCGGATAGATAATGCAAAACAGAAAAGTAATCAAGGTTCACGCACCAATAGCCATTTGCAGCTCCTCGGTGCGGCTGAGCCCCATTCGGCCTTCAGTTTGAGAGGATGACAGGCCCAGTTCCCAATCGGACACAACTGGGGGTGCGACTGCTGCTTGAATGAGTAATTGTTGCACTTTGGGGTACCTTTGGTTGCCGATCTTGATCGGTCGGGAGCTGTACTGCACCAGGTCATAGTCATGTATACACCACCAACCCTAGCGCACTTAATTTACCGAAGAATTAGCACACATTTCGCGTATCCATACCTGCGTCCGCAACAGCACCGCTGACAGGCTCCATTGATGACGTCAATGCATCAACAAGCGACGGTTCTAAGCAACGACAGTGAAATTCAGAAAAATTGAGCACAATTTGAAAAACTTGTAGACATTACCGTATGAGGAAAATTTTCGATCGGAACTTACCAAAATGCCGGTCGTCAACGTTCAACTGCTGATCAAAGGGATTATCTCGAGCCGGACCTCGGGCGCTCATTTGATCGCATTATCGAATTTCGCAGCACAACTCTGCAACGGAACTATACTCTGACAATTCTTTTGGGAGAAACTTTTCAAACGCGTTGCCTGATCCGTAAAGCGGATGATGCGTGCACTGGCTTTAGTGGTCACGTGACTTCTGTAGCCAGTGCACGCATAATGCGCTTTACGGATCAGGCAACGCAGTTGAAAAGTTTCTCCCAAAAGAATTGCCAGAGTATATTTTATCACGTTATTTACTAGCCAATCATCCCAAACAGACTCATTTTTATAGATTGCCTGGATACAACTGGTTTACAATCCAGTTGGGGTGCCATGTACGGCACACAGCGCAACCCGCATTGATGCGAAGAAAACATAAAGCCAACAGTGACAAGTTTTATGCTGAGCATTCGCCGAAGAACAACATTGCATAAATAACGATAAAGTGGGTGTAATATTGTATGAACAGTAACTGTACAAGCATCAAATCTGATCACCAGCTGTTCCACCAGACTCAAACTGCTTGATTTCTTGTATATCAGGATCGATAAAATTGTGCGCCGCACGCACCTGAAACACAACACGAAAATCACAATTACTGAGCAAAAAATAAATAAAACAAGTGACAATCCACGCACTTGCTCGTATCGTTTGGTCATTTTCTGCCAATTGCGGTGTTTCTTGCGCGTTTGTGGGAGATCACTGCTGACTGGCACTTGGTCATCACCGGTACTCGAGCCAAGACCCGCCTTTCCCACATTTATCGTTGGAATCAGCTGTAGGGAAGACTCACTTTATTTGAATTCTGGTACGCAACTTGTGAGAGTTGACCGAAAAACAAGAGACTAGCCGGTGTTTTGATGCCCTGTTGCTTCTTGCCAATGCCTTGGCCCGGCTTCCATCCCATGCCGGCCAACAGTTTGTGACCGAGGTTATCCGATGGTATTTCACTGAAATACTATTGGCCCATTTAAACAAAAGAAACAAGAGACCGTCAGTGGCACTTCCCCTCTTGTAATGAATCGACTTGGTTTTTCGTTCAATCAGAATGCTCGCCATACAGGGTGGTAAATGGAAGATTAGGGACCAAATTACAGTTCATTGCGAGCGATTCACAATTTGTCATTCATCATAGAGAGGGCATACTGTAGGTCAATAAACCGATAAACGTACTGAAACACAGACGCCGGCTCAGCACTTGGTACGCCGAGTTGTTTGTGTGAATGATGTTGCGAGCCGACGTGATCACGACGTTGTTGGGCGCGATCGGTGAGTGACAGGGAGAATCTGTTCCATTTCGGTGGCTCGTAACGCACATTCTGACACAACAGTTTGGCTGTGAAACAAAACAAAAGCAGAAAAAATAAATACCTGTCAAGCTATAAAAATACCTTTAATCCAACACTGGCCTGCAACCGTTTCTGTTCATGTCGTCTCCATTGCTCCTTACTCTTGCCTTTCGGCCGACCGCCCGTCCAAAAATTCGTATTTTGCGTTCGTAAATGTTCGTAGCTAGATGGCTCGCATTGTGTGCCTGTGCTGAGCAAACAGCGCCTGTTAGAGACTTTAGCAAAAATGGAGCAATTACAGGTGTAGTGCGAGTACACACAAGATGCCGACAAAATATTTTCACAAATTACGCACAGGTGTTGTTGCCCTCGTGAATGTGTACCAGGAACGATAGATCGGCTTCACCAAACATCAGTCGATCTCCATGTTTGAGACGGGTAGGTTTCTGCAAAACAATGAAACTGAACGAAAAAAAATTAAAATTTGGGAGAGAGCAACGAACCTCTCGCACTGTCTCCTCATCGTTCACATAAATCTCGATTTCGTTATGATCAGCCACAGTCATGAAATACTTGTTCCGACCCTTTTGGAACGATATGGTTGCCTGTATTATGGCAATGCTGGCAATGTTTTGCTGATTTTGAATCGCTCGCAATAAAATGAAGACCTAAACCAAACCTCAAAAGAACGATCGGAGTCCGCGATGTAGATGTCGCTGCCATACACATTGCTGATTGTGGCACCATTGATTGTGACTAATTCTAACCGGCCGGTCGATGGTTGAATCAGTCGAATGCACGGCGGGTGGTTGCGGGCGTCTTCTGAAAGGATTTAGTTGTCTTCGTCGCACTGACGATGTCCTGATGCACTTCTACGAGCCCGTGAAAACAACTGGCATGAGCCACTGGTACTACACAATTGACGCATGATTCGCTCTTACAATTGACACCCTCGGTATAATAATTTATTTGGCGGCACCTTCCAATGATGATTCAACAGCATCGAACTGAGTTTTGCCCGTTTGGTTCCTTCAGACAGGCGGTGGACCAAGACATGGTCGGTGCGTACAGGTACAACGCACAAGAGGACTACGTGACCCCAAAGAGACGAAAGGAGATCATACTGATCTCAAAATAAAAATCAAACCAACTTTCAGTCTCCAGCCATATCCTGACGTCTGGGTCATCAATGGCTTCGAGGTCTATCTCATCAATGTGCTTTCGCTGTTGCTGCTGCAAGATTCGTGTCATAAAATATAAGCTGTTCACATCCTTCTCTTCCATTACATTCACACCTTTGCGTCATTTTCCTCCTCTGTTTCGTCTCCGTCACTCAATATCATCGTGCAATCGTCGGCCTCGATCTGATCCAGCACGCTGATCAAGCATTGCAGCGATGCTAGGGCATCCTGAATTAAACATTTTTAAATTTCGTTTTGGGATATACAATGCATGTGTAAAAACATCATTCAATCATTATTACCCCATCATTAACATCGACTTTGTATTTCTGCGCTTCAGTTACCAAGCTGGTGCCTGCGTGCTGCGACTGTCCCTGCGAAAGAGCGTGAAACTGTGTTTCTCAAATGTGTAAGACCAATAAAGAAACATAAAAAGAACAAATGTGTAAAAATACAAACACCTACTTGCTGCGATAATGGGCAGTACTGGTTAGTACTCTCATTGTAGTAGTAGTAGCACTGGGTGGGAGCGTGATAGAACAGTCCTCGGTCCTGTGAAAAGGGCACATGCAGCAGATAGGCGATGTTGCAAAGTGAACAGAGTGCAGTCCACCCTCTTAATAGCGACCCTTTATTACAGTGAATTGATAGCTACCGATCGTGTCCCTATGAAGAAAATAGAATATAAGTGTCACACTCACAGGTATGTAGTGGTACTCCGTCTGAGCACAATAATAGCTGTTGGTGTCGGCATTCCATTTGTAGCCAGGTAAATGTCTCTCAATGTCCGCTTGTTCAGCAGCTGCTCGCACCATATCCGCCACCGAGGAGCCCTGTTAGTTAGTTTATAGCGTCGACACCCACTCAATAATACATACATAAATAAGAAGATTGAGTGAAAGAAGTATAATTACAAGAGGAGCCCTGTCACAACAAAAGTCTACGACTGTGCGCATCAAAGTGCGATGTTTTCGATCAGTCGAGGTCGAGTGACTTTTATGCATTAAAAATTTATTAACAGTTGGGACTTCAGCCAGTTCATAATTGCTCCTGCATACCGTTGGCAAATAACTGCCGTACAGATCTCAACCTACAGCGCATCACGCCTCAAAGTTCACTTATTTTTACAGATGTCTGCAGTGATCTAGTTGGTCAAATAGCTCGAGCTAGCAGCCAGGGGTATCAGGCCACCTCGAGCTATACCTAGCAAATTTTCGTGCATCGAAAAAAATTGCCAAAAATATCCCTGGAAAACACGTTTTTTGCCATTTTTGGGTAGCTCGATCCAGTTAGCTGGTCGGCGATTTGGGGTACGGGATTTGGTAGCTCAAGCTAGCTACCTAGCTGGGGGAGGGGTTATACGCACCCAACCGGACCAACTACATCGCTGAACGTCTGCCATTTGCAAGGTGGTTCCTGTGATTTCGACAAGTGCCGTGACAGAATTAAAAAAACAAAGTTCTCTATCTCAGTGCATTTCATGACAAACCCCTGCAGCTCCGGTCCAATCACCAGTGGCACAAGACGACAGCCGGGGCCGTTTGGCATCGTTCTGCACGTGGTCCAATTGTATGCGCAGCTGTAAACTGGCCAAAGTTGGAATCGGCAGGTAGTCGAATACCAAATCAGCATTGTAAATGTGGTCTAAAACTTATAAAATAACCAACCTGAACAACTTCCCGTTTCAACTTAGAGTTCTTGTGCTTCAAATGCCGTATCATTTTGGCTTGATCAGCGTTCAAACACCGCAAACGCACCAGCTCCTCAGCGTCCATGGTTGCAGAGCGCGGTGACACAGAATGCGTGAAAATTATTTTGGCGAGAAACGATAACAACAAACAAAACGACAAAAGTCATTCAGAAATAACGAGCCCATTTTGTCAACCTTTTTGTCAGACCGTGTGACTGCGGGTCTCGCTGGGCGCATGGAGCATCCAGATAAAATGGGACACATAAATCGCATGCAAATCATAATTCTGATATTTATCGTCGTAATTATGCAACAATTTTAATAAAGATCAACCGCATTCACAGAGCAAACGACATTTTTTACAAAGGCAACGTAGGTATGTACTTGGCAGGGAATTTCGACTGGTATGATGTTTAGCAAAAATAACAAATAGAAAAAAAACAAAAAATAGCAAAATAACAAAAAAGCAACAAACCAGCTCTTTTGGATATGTAACAGAGAGAGAACCTGTCATTTTTTTAACTTTTTACAAAAACGCAATAACAACGAACATGCAGCACCAGCCGATCAGGGCATTGGGGACACGAGTGGGGAAACCGGAGTTGCAGAAATCGTGCGTGCAGAAATGAGCGATTCCTGAAAATAATAAGTTTTCTCGATTGATAATCTGGGAAACACGGGTGCTATTTTCAGAAATAAAGTAACAAAATAGGCCAACCTCCCAACGGTGTATCGTCATCATCCGACACCTTCACTTGGGTGTGATACGATCGAACATGTCCATCAGTGGGTACGGTCTTGATGTTGTCGTTTTCTGACGCCCAACAACCTTTGGCGATCGCGTTGTGACCTGTAACAATGTAGCGTTTTTTCCAATACAACCTTGACAGAGCGATATACAGCCAGTCGACCTTCCACCATCGAGTACAAACCTGCATCGATAAGCTTGAAGCACGCAGTGTCACAGCAGGCCGCTTGCGATGTGATGCAGTTGGTATAGTCGTACCCTGCGTAAAGGTCGGGATCAGTGTTGCAGCTGGTGGGGGGAGGTAGCCCCACCAGTGCACTACGTATTCCCTCGCTGGTACAGTAGGCATCCCACACCTGTTTGGCATGGTACAGTAGTAGGGCTAGGTATCCGCCCCGATTTCTACGCCGCCCGGTGCAGCAGCAGGTGTCCCCTGATTTTGACTTAAAGTGCTGTTTTTGACCAAAATGGCCAAAATTATTTGTGTAAAGTCGGTGAAATTATTAGTGTAAAGTTTCACCTCAAAATACCCATACTAAGAAACTGGCATCAAAATTCTAAGTAATCGCCACAAACAACATCTCGCTGGCATAACTGACCGAAACAAGTCCAACATGCAAACTTCGCAGGATCCGAGATTGAGCAGTTGAGTACTGGAGCGTTTGGCACCAGAGCAAGTTGAGCGTCTGAAAATTCCGGCCATTCTTGAATGAACATGAAAAACAATAATAATGTGCTTTTAAGCAGCTTAGCTAACCGACACCACTTAGCCAGATACTGCATGCAAACCACAACGTCAGCGCACCAACCATACCAAAGCGGACCGAAGAGCTCATTTCAGCGTTTCACCAGTCCAGCCGCCACTTGAGTTTCAGTTACTTTCACTGGTCGTGCGTTGAAAGCGAAGCAAACGTGCGTGTGGCGGAGCAAACAACAGTACAAGTGCAGTGCAACGCTTCCTGAAAAATCAAAATATACACCGGGTTTCACATTCACACACAACATGAACAAGTCAGGCGATATCAATGTGTTGTGATTTGAACAGTGCAGACTGGATTTCGAAAGTGGGGCGATAAGCAATCATGTAGCAGCCGCTCAAGTGATGCTGGAAAACCTGCAACGCGCAACAACACGTTGCTGCAGCCCATGGCCAGGGGAGTTCGGTTTGGTATTCACAGTACCCAAGACGCCAAGAGGGCTCGGTGGGGTCAGGTTTTCGGGTGAAAAATTACTCACCATACGAAAACGTGAAATCGTGGTATTAATTTTGCGTGGGAAAGAAGAAATTTGTATTGATGTACGCTTGTCAGTCATCATCATCAATCATGCGCAAAACGTGGTTACGGTCAGTGTTGGAGGCGGGGGGGGGGAGCCCCGTACGGCAGGTATTCCCCCTCGCCTGGTATAGTAGGTATCCCCCCTGACGTTTGTGGTACAGTAGGTATCTCCCCGATTTTCACCCGGGTACAGTAAGGTGTCCCATACTGTCATAAAGAATCGTTTTTTATTTTTCGTGGAAAAAAACGGTTTTTCCGAAAAAACCTTTTTTTTCCAAATACTTTCCCAGTACTTAAGAACGTAATTTCGAAAAATATAACAATTTCAGTGCAAAATTTGTTCGAAGTGACGAGAGTGCTCTTGAAAAGTGTTGAAGTTAGTCGCAAACACTTGGTTTGCGCGCTTTTTGGCCCATTTTGGGCCGGTTAATTTTTGTGCTCGAGCCAATTTTTCACTGAAATCGAAAAACTCATCAGTTTTGCATTACATTTTTTTGGAAAAATTGGAATAAAGTACCGAAATTTTTTCGATCAAAAACCGAAAAGGTACGCACGGAAAAATAAATGGAAAAGTATTCGGGTCTCGGAAAAAACGTTTTCCGAAAAAAACCGGTTTTTTTCGCCTGCCAGCAGTGTAGTTCCTGGGGGCATGGATTTTTTTTAACCAAATTTAGTAGCTTTTTAGCTACTAAATTTTTTTGAAAAGCTAGTTAATTTTCAAATTTAGTAGCGTAAAAGCTACTAAATTTTTATATTTGGGCCAAAAAAAGCTAGTAAATTGGGATTTCAGCAGAAAAAAGCTACTAAATTTTTCACTTTCCTAGCTTTATGCTACTAGCCCATTTTGAAAAAATAAACCCTGCCTGGGGGGGAGGGGGCCCCCCTCGGGTACGTCTGTTCCCCCTCCATGGTACGCCTGCCCCACTGTTCCCCCTCCGGGTACGTCTGCTCCCCCAATTTTTACCTAAAATAGGCAAATTTTGGCCTAAAATAGGAATTTTATGCATAAAATGAGTGATGTCTAGGTCAATGTCGTCAAAAATCGCCAAATTACCCTTTTTATTGAGATTTTTTTACTAAAAGGGGCAAAAATGAGCCAAATTTTCGACCTCAAAAAATGACTTTTCTCCAAATTTGGGTCCTCCCCGCATGTTGGGAAAAGCTAGTCCCGTTGCCTTGACAGAGAGAAAACGCGAATTTTCGATTTCGCGATAGAAGGCACGGGTTGGCTCAAGGTTTGGCCTAAGCCTAAGCCTAAGCCTAATAGTAAGCCTAAGCCTAAGCCTAAGCCTAAGCCCAAGCCTAAGCCTGAGAAAAAGGGAAGTCAATTTTGAAACGGGACTAGCTTTTCCCAAAATGCGTCCTCCCCCCCCCCCTTCCGGGTCCCTCCCCCCCCCCCCCCTTCCCCCCCAGGTGGGTACGTCTGTTCCCCCTCCGAAAAAAGGGGGGTACCGCCTGTGCTCCCTCCGGACCAGGAACTACACTGCCTGCCAGCCAGTATAAGGTATCCCCCGAATTTGCCCCAAAAGAGGCAATTTCTGACCAAAACTAGTGTAAAATCAGTGGTTTTACCTCAAATTACCCAAAATTCACACGCCATGCGCGCAAATACTATGTTTTCACACGATTCCACACATAATAAAAACATAAAAAATTTTCACCCAAAAACCTACCGAACCCCCGACCGCCCGACCCAGTGTAGTTCCTGGTCCCGAGGGGGAGATAGCGGTGTGCAGAAAATACTCGCTATCATCCATCCAATTAGAGACAGAACATTTCGAAAAAATTCCTGTTCCACAAACCTGCAGATCATCTTGTGGTTGTTGTGAGATTCGCCGTTTTCTCTTTCTTTTCGCATGAAGCGGTATTGGTCGCACAATGACTATATAAGAATTCATCAAATCAATCCTGATGTTCACGTTCAGTCACTCTTAACCACTGTGCTATTTGTGATTCTGACAAAACATTTTCAGCTGAAAATAATCTAGCAGATCCACCACGTTGCCGCAGGTCTGAAACATTCTCTTTACCACATGCTTTGTGTGCGATCACGCAACGCAACGTCATTGCCCCGTCACTTTCCCTCTTTACGATTCAGGAAAAAAATTTGACCAATTCTTATAAAGTCATTGTGCGACCAAGATGGAAGACTCATTACTATTGTAATCAGTTTATCCTGCAGAGGCTCTGGCGGGAAGACTCATTATTTCTCTGAAAATAAAACGGATTAAACGGAATCCCCGTAATGAGTTATTCCCCCTAGGGCCGTTTCCCAGGAAGACTCATTATGCATGTTGTATGTGCCCGGGGTGTATTCAGCCTAAGCCTAAGCCTAAGTTTAAGCCTGAGCCAAGACTTTCGCCAACATATATGCCTAAACGGGAGCGTAAGCCTAAGCCTAAGCCTGAGCTCAAGCCCGAGCCCAAACATTGGTTCCAGGACCAAGTTCCAGCTAGATTCCGTTTAATCCGTTTTATTTTCAAAGAAATAATGAGTCTTCCCCCCAGCACGCAAAAATCCGTTTAATCCGGTTAATCCGTTTAATCCGTTTTATTTATAATGAGTCTTCGCGGCACGGAATTATTGTAAAGCTTGTATCCAAATTTTTTACAGCCGATTTTTTAAACTTTGTCGGACCTGAATATTTTTCCATGTGTGTTGCGATTAAAATCCACCAATTTCAATGCACTTGATGGTACTTAGGTATTTCCAAGACTTCCGCTTTCGAACAACGGCGAGTCCGTGTCAATGTTTGATCGGCACGTGGGCGAGCCGATCGATGACGCCATCGACACTGATTTTTACCTGCAGTGGTTACACAATTTTACTAAAACAGCAACCAGTGTAGTTCCTCCTGTAGTATCTTAGGGGACACCTCCGCCCAGGAACTACACTGACAGTAACAAAACAAAGCAATTACACACATGGGATTTGTATGGTCTGCTCTACTGACCCAAAATGTGACATTCTCTGACATATTAATCACACGTCGAAAGTATACCCGCGCCTCGATCGCGAATGGTCAAAACCACAGTTTTTCATGTATGTATTTTGCCCCATGCCAACAACAGATGTTTTTATCCAGTTAACCACGTGTAACAAATTAAACTACATCTTCGGTGGAAAGCCATAATATCGCAACCAAAAAGTATTCCGTAGTTTGCACTACTAACGATTATAAAAGGCTTGCTTAGGGGCTTGTGGGAGCACTGCGTACAACACTGTGTGACAAAAAAGCAACTTACAAAGTCGGACAAAGTACCACAATAACACCTAAAAGTCGCAGATTTTGAAGCACTGATAAAGTAGCGGGCGATTGGCGTGGAAAAAAGGCGATAGGTATAAAGAAGCACATCGATAACAAATAATTTTAGAACCAGTGCTAATTCTCTGCCTGAGGACACATAGTCAGCAACATATAATTAAAGTAAAAAAAAATGACGATGAAACGTATGCTTTAGTTCATACTTTCTCTCACCTTCGTATAAAAACCAGAATGGTGCCATTAAAAACCAGAATAGTTATCGTATGCTCTGTACATCATGACATTCTAGACTAAGTTATTCCCATCCAATAACAACATAATACTGATGCGCGCAGCCTAAGAGTATTAATTTTGGATTTGGCGACATCCCCACCGATATGAAATAGAAAATTTCACTTAATGCCTATGTACACATAAAACGTTCAACTCGTGCAAAATGGAGTGTAAACTGACTCTCTACACTATCTTCGATGTTTTGGTAAATGAAACACATAAAACCCTCTGACGTGTGGCATAGCTTGCAAATTCAAGCTCATCAAATCAAGTTTGCAAAGTCAATGATGTGGATTCTCAATCGCAGTTAACCGTAAACTGGACAACTAGATTGCCTTAAAAGGTGAAATCAATATGGCAGATCGATACGAACGTTGGTGAACGAGACCAGCAGTATGGTGCAATGTAAAATGTACCGTTTTACGCGCTCTAAAAATTGTCTAGAAGAATCTATACAAGTCTATATAACGCACAGCTAGCAAACCTCTAAAACTAAATAGCCTATGAGCAATCACAACGAGGTTTCAATGAAAATAAACAACCATGGTCACGATCAGACCTGCCACCGTGCCAAACATCGTTGTCGGTCGAATGGCTGCGTTGCAAAATTCCTTGTTGCAAAAGTATCCCATCCCTGAAATTTCCGTCAAGTTTCACATTCTTAACTCTGAGCCTCTGGGCTACACAGACCATCTAATTCGGTAACCACCACAAACCTTCGATGACTTCACTGTCGTCATCACTCCACGGCAGTTGTACGTCAGTTTTGTAGGTGCGAGCCGAGTTGTCAGACGGCAGCTGCTTGATTTCGTCAGTGCTGTCGTCCCAACAACCTTTCGCAATGATGGAATGCTCTGAAGTAGCAAAGCCAAGCAGGAATTGTTAAATAATGAACCGTATTGTCCTGTTGCAATTTTCTAGTAACAGCTCCGTCAACTGTGCGATACTATGTGCTTGAAATTTAGAAGAACACACCGGAAGGTCTGACGACATGCGAAAATGCTGAAGCACGAAAATTGAAGAACCGGATTTATTGCAGTGTGTGTTCGCAAAACTGAACTCACTTTCGTCGATCAGTTTAAAGCAAACGGTTGGGCAGCATGTTTGTCCAAACTTGCAGTCAACCATGTCGCGCCCCATGCAGGTGTAACACGACAGTTTTGGAGTTCCTTTTTCATTCTTTTCCAGTGTGCAGTTCTTGATAGGTTCGTTGGGCATGTATTCGCTCGCGAGGGCTACTGAAAGTTTACATCGCTCAAAAACATATTTGAATTGTTAGAGCCGTGACTAGATTTAAAGGGGAAATTGCACATTCCTAATCGCCTTTCAAACTCTACAAGTGTTTAGACAGTCGTGTGGGCATCATGAAAGTCAAATCACTTGGTACAAACTCTCAAACATGTACCCAGGAGAAGCAGTTTAAAGGGAACAATCGGGAAGAAAATTCGGCGCGGACCGGCCGAATTTCCACCTGCGCATTCAGGCAAATTGCCTGATCAAAAAGCTGTCAAGGCGACAGAATGTTTCGCACGATTCTTGAAACTCACAAACTATAGAATTTCGCTTTTCTTTATATTTCGAATTTCGACGAATTGTTCCAGCGTGACAAGCAGAGCATGAAACATTTAGCAGACACGCTGGAACAATTCGTCGAAATTCGAAATATAAAGAAAAGCGAAATTCTATAGTTAGTGAGTTTCAAGAATCGTGCGAAACATTCTGTCGCCTTGACAGCTTTTTGATCAGGCAATTTGCCTGAATGCGCAGGTAGAAATTCGGCCGGTCCGCGCCGAATTTTGTTCCCAGTGGCTTGTCTTAAACGGAATCTCCTGGGTACATGTTTGAGAGTTTGTACCAAATTATTTGATTTTTGTGATGCCCACATTGCTGTCTAAACACTTGTAAAACTTGAAAGGCGATTAGGAATGTGCAATTTCCCCTTTAAAGGCAGTCTACGGGAGGTTGTCACTCAGCCCCCCGAATACCGTAACCCACCACAAGCGAGATCGTTGCGAGACCCAAGCTGATCGCTGCTTATCGACACGTGTATTAGCGGCAGCAAGCTGGAAATTGTCATCGTGCGCGACGATCACCAAAACTTGGAAATGTTGGTTGGTGTTGGCGCTAACACGCAAAACATAGATAAAAAACAAAATGGTCTCGACACGATCTTTGCTGATCAAAATTACGGTGGGTTACGGTATTCGGGGGCTGAGTGACAACCTCCCGTAGACTGCCTTTACTTCTTACATGAACGAGACTGATTCACCGCATATTCATTGGCTGTCTGATGGCTGCTTGCGTTTCATAAAGCACGACTGTAACCGACCTGTTGACGTGTAGGCAATGATTAGCACCACGAGCTTTTTCCACCACATTTTCTTGGATTTATTCTGACTGATTAGATCGTTTCTTGCCTTGCTGATTTGCCCTTGCCGGTTGTTATTTCGGTGGTGGCGATGGCGAAGTTGAAGAAAAAACTGGGCGGAAAAAGATTGCGGAAACGAGGAAGGAAGGAGGCAAGCAATAAATACATTTGAAGAGAAAAACGACGTCCTCCACTAGCGCGTTGAGCCCAGCGCGTCCTTGTCTTTCCTTCGGCCAGTTTCGCAATGTCATGTCAAGTAAAAAAAAATAGCGGTGGTGTTGTTGTGCTGTGCAGGCGCAGAGTTGCTGCTGGTTGGTCGCAGAACACGTCACAATGATGCGTCACCAAATCAAGGCAACTGCAGTGCAAACATCTGGCAACCCTAACCCTGCCATGTTTTAGTTTCACTTCTGTCAGTTTTTGTGAAATCAATCAGCATTTTCAGGTGTTTGATCGATAGATAATGCTGCGCTGCTTCAACTGCAATGTGGAACTGCTGCTAGACAAATCCATTCAGCAGAGTTCGCATTCGGATGCCGACCTGAATGACCGATCAGTGCGCCTGACGCGCGAATTGGAGGTTTGTTGGTTATGGTTGTTGGTCCGCCAGTGCAGTGTAGTACTTGGTCAGGGTGTTGACGATAGATAGATTGGGACCCGAAATGTGTTGACGATAGATAGATGACCCAAGTCCGAAATCTGGGGGGGGGTCGACCCAAACTTGTTGACGATAGATAGATGGTGGGGGGGGGGGGGTTTTGCCAAAAATCAAGGTACAGTATGGTGCACTAAGTAGGTAATAATGCGTAAATATTAATTAAAATGTACTTAGATGTACTAAATCCGCGCGTAGCGCGCGATTTTTTGCCTATTTGGAACAAAAAATACCGACCTTGAGCCATTTTGAGGCAAAAATACCCATTTTGGGGTCGAAATGTGTTGACGATAGATAGATTGTTCCCAGAATTTGTTGACGATAGATAGATTTGCCCATAAGTGTTGACGATAGATAGATGAAATCAAAAAGTGTTGACGATAGATAGATGAATTTGGCGGGGGCCCCCCCCCCCCCCCGCCCCCCCCCCCCAAGTACTACCCTGCGCCAGTGTATACAAATGGGCGGAAAATCGCTTGAAATTAGCGTTTTATAGTTCATTTTCATGAATATTTGAACACAAAAAATTTTGTTCCCCCAGCTCGGCCGGTAAAGGCTGGATGGTGCCCCGCATTTTTGGCGGTACAGCAGGTTGCCGACCCCGCCCCAACTGTTAGACAACCTGTCCGTAAGTCTTGTTGAATGCGAAACTCATTTTAGTTGCAGCACAAGAATGAGACACCGCAACGTGATGATGAAAACTTGGCAGCCGGTAACTTGGGGCATCTGACGGTTATGCATGGCAACTTGTTCGATATTATTTGCAGCGGCCGAGATCCGCTCAAGCATCCGTTGTGTCAGGTGGGCTGGCGTGAACCAAAATGGTGTGAACTTGAATCCGCAATACGAGTTGCACTCAATACCCATTATTGTTGTTGTAGAGTAAAATAACAAAAAATTGTGTGACTCGGTACATTGCAGGAATGCACCACAAATCTGGTTGATTGCATGGATCAACAGTTGCTTTCACTCGAAACCGAATGTGCTGAATATGAGAAGGTGTTGAATGATCTCGAAACGCAAGATCAGCCGAGTACATCCGCAGCTGATTTGGCCAGCTCGAAACGAGAATTGGAACAATTGAGGGTTTGTGGAAAAACGACCTTTTTGTAAAAAAATTCAATGTTTACAATAAATCGATTTCAGAGTGACGAGACAATCCTTCGTCAAGAACTGGAGCAACTGGCTTTGGATGAGCAGGAACTCGAGAGACAACTGAAGGATGAACAGACTGAAATCAAAAGCATCAATCTAGAGAGCAGCCATTTGTGGAAATCATTCAGAGACTGCAGACGAAAGGTTGGGGAAATACGGATGATCGATCAGAGGCGACGTGTCTGCGACTTTGTGCGCTCGCACAAGCAGTGGTATCTTACGCGACGTGACCATAAACACCTTTTTGTTTTTTAGGTCACATGGCTGATGGCCATCTGACCCAATAACGCTGACGGTGACCTGGTGGGCCGCCCGCCTGTGAAAACGGGTCAGTATTGGCAACCAAAAACAAATATAATTTTATGACGGTTAGATATACACATTACAATTCTATATTCAGCTTCTGGATCTGGATGTCGACGAGCAATCGGTTCGAAATCAACTCAAATACGTCAACAATCGTCTAGAGAGTTTATCAAATGTCAACATATTCAATCTCGCGTTTCACATCTGGCACGATGGGCAGTACGGGTCGATAAATGGATTTAGGTGTTGTTTTTCCTCCTTTTTTAAAATGATAATTCAGTTATGGCGTATTTCCCCTATGATTCCAGGATGGGATGGTTGCCAAATGACAAAATCGAATGGAATGAAGTGAACGCAGCATTTGGGCAGGCCGCCTTATTGTTGACCGTAAGTCGAGCTGTAAAAGTTTCAACAACTCTTTTCATTATGATTATCATTTTGCTTTTAAGAGTCTAGCACGCCGCATATCTTGTTCATTTGTGCGTTACGAACCTGTGCCAATGGGCTGCACTTCATACATGCGACCAATAGCTGCGACGAAATTGGAAGGTTGGTTTCTTTTGCGTTGTTTTTGTTTGTAACATTTGCTGATGCTTGTCATTTCTATCCACTTGCGCAGGTGCTGGCACAGTTGAGAAGCAAAGCGCAACCTTGCCTTTGCACACCACATACGGCGGACATAAATTTGTTGGTGGACATAACGCAAAGTTTGATAATGGAATTGTGGCCTTCATGGATTGTCTCAATCAACTGCAGTCTGCTATCGATAAGGTTAGCTCATCATGCCTTTCGGGGTTCAATAATTTATATCGCTAGCCAACTGTACAAAATACACAGTGTACGTCGCAGTGACATTGTCAGCAATCAACCAACCAGTGTTTTGTATCGGTCACCCACCATAAAATAAAATCAATATCATTACGTTTGAGGTATACTTAGGACATCAGCGGCAGACTGGGCATGAAAAGTATCAGACGTATTCACCACGCAGAGATCACTATGGAAAGATTGTACTGCGAAATAGTCGTATCGTATTCTAAAAACTTATGTTTCATTGTTTTACAGAGAAGTCAAGGTGTGCGCCTGCCGTACGTAATGCAGAAAGACAAGATCATTGACAAGGACAAAGAGTATTCGGTGCGTATGCAACTTAACTCCGAGGAACGATGGACCAAAGCGATGAAGTTCCTGTTAACAAACATGAAATGGGCGCTGGCATGGGTGGCATCGTTGGATTCATGAATAAGTGTACCGTGATCAATCAAAATTGTCACCTACTTCTGTATATTCTGATTTGACAATGTTTTATCGCTGCCATTTATGTTGCCTTCTGAGACTTGGTCTGTGTTCTCAACTCTCGAGTGCTGCATAAAATTTCAATGTATGATGAGAATATCCCTTGTTTGATATCATATCGCTGAACTGGTTGTTTCACAACGCCAGAGTCCAATGAAATGGACTATACCTAATTTGTTTCTGCTCATTCAGATATGATAATTGAATAATTTGCTTTTTCAAACATTCCGTATTTTACAGATTGTTTTTCAAAATGGCACGTTCAGAGAAAAACGCGAATGACGGCGAAAGCCGAGGTAGCCGAACCCGCACGACCCGGCGATCGCTGCACGACATGTTGGATACAATATTGATGTTGTTGTTGGCTCAATCACTGGCCGTGCCATATGACACCTATGGCAGACATCGGCCACCCGCAACCGAAATGGGTAGACCTTCTCTGCCTGGGGAATTTGACGCTAATGCAATGCGGGATCATGCTTATGCGCGACTGAATGCGGAATTGAGGTCTGTGGCTTCGTGTTTTGTTGTGAATTCCAGTCTTACCTTCTTTACCACGACATGCGGTGCCTGCACTGTGCACCGCCGGTCCGTGAAAATAGTGAAAGACGAGCTAAGATTGCTGTGTTACGTGTTGTAATCGTTTGGGTAGAAATTTACAATTTGCAGTCCCGCTGATCGCACAATGCTCGACCGTTTGATTTACGAGTTCCAAAATCGTGTGCTCCAAATCCGTCCAGTGTTGACCAACAGCCCGACACCTGCAAGTCCGTTTGCCAACGCTGCTACCAACTTCGACAACAATCATTTCGTGCCTGATAATCAGGTTGAAACGGACGAACAGGATGATATGACGCTTGAGGTTGGAAATTTGCGCTTTCCATATCAGATCGATGGTCACTTTTTATCCTTTATGGTTTTATCTGATCTGTCCTGGTTCGATATGTCTTTGTGAACTTAGCTCATGGTTTTGATGTCGGCCAACCACCACCGTTAGCTGTTCACAGATAGAATGTGACTATTTTCAATAAGGTGACGTGGTCGCCAAAAATTGCCAGATTGCGATCACTAGTTTCATCCTGGTGTGTGCGTTGAGACTCAACTATACCTCGTTCCGCGCGCGAGAACCAATCAGCGTGGGAAAATTTGTTTCGTGTTGCGTGAGAAAACGAAGTATGGTTAGGCCTTTACTGTTTTAACTTGTTCCTCCGAAGCAGGCTGTTGACCACAATATTTTCAAACTCGCGCTTAGGCACCCTGACTCATCCCGTGTGAGACACAACACAACATGCAAGGTGTCATGTTACCAGCACCGATCATATGTACTGCCACCTTAGTCTCTTCTCCTTCCTTGAGCTCATGAAACTTGCATTTCGCCGTTTTTTACCTTTCGCATACATTTTAGGACATCGATCTGGTCGATTTTATCTGGCGTCGTGACATCGATGCTGAGAAGGGTGTTGACCCTCTCGTTGCCACGCCCGATAGACAACACGAACACGACTTGCAGTTGTTGAATGAGAAACACTATGGATTGACACAACAGGTATGCCTGATGTTGTTTGATTGTCTCTTTATTCGGTGTTGCTCGACGCTGGCGCTGTCTGTGCCAGAATGAACTTGGAGGCCAACGTTGGTCGAAAACTTGTCATCAATCCACAAATATCGCAGTGTCCTGATTCAAATTGTGGTTTGACCTGCCTATTCTGTTTGGCCCATCAAGTTTCATTCTCTGATGTTGGTCTGGGTGCGTCATGCCTTATATCTTCTGATAGCACTCAGTCAATCCATGAATTTCAGACCGACCCGCAACGGCTTCTGCAAGGTCTCACTGACGCCTATCACGAGCTGGTCGAAGCACAATCGCACTACGACAAGAACTCCCTGTTTAATCAGGATAGCAAACCCACAGTTCCCAGTCTTGGTTTGGACCAGGATCAAGCGTGCGCCGGTCAAGACAAGGACGTGCTCGAAATGGACGATGGAATTATGGATTTGGACTCTCCAGCCAAATGTGCCGAAATCATGTTGAATCAAGGAACTGGGGAGAACGAGGCTGTGGTGGTGACAAATGATGAAATGGGTTGGTTTGTGTTCACAATCTGCCTTTAAAAGGAAACATGATCGCATCCGACGTTCATGGTCACCTCAAGATGATCAAGGTTCCTTGTTTTGCAGAAACACCATTGTTGGACACTGAACTGTTAGACGAGTATTTTTTGGAGGGCGCTGATCACGTGATGCAACAGGTTCGTGTTGACTGAGAAAATTGAATGAGATATTGGTCGCACAATGACTATATAAGAATTCATCAAATCAATCCTGATTTTCACGTTCAGTCACTCTTAACCACTGTGCTATTTGTGATTCTCACGAAACATTTTCAGCTGAAAATAATCTGGCAGATCAACCACGTTGCCGTTACCACGTTACATGTTTTGTGTGCGATCACGCAACGCAACGTCATTGCCCCGTCACTTTCCCTCTTTACGATTCAGGAAAAAAATTTGACCAATTCTTATAAAGTCATTGTGCGACCAATATAATGACAATGTTTCACAAAAAAGTCTTTTATTTGTTTCCGTTTCAGGCTGACACTGCTGATACTTTGGTCGACAATTTGGACCCACTACCGGAACTGGACCTGACACCAACACTGCGATTGACTGAGGACCAGGAGACACAATTGTTCGAGGATGAACAATTGCGACGCGATTTGGCCACTGTTGATCAGGACACTAATCTGTTGGTGGATGTTCTTGGCACAAATGTCGCTGATGTAAGTGGCTTCTGTTTCTTACTTCGTTCTGATAAGTACATACATACTGTAGGTGTCAAACTTGGTAAACTTATCTGTCTCGATTACGCATGTTGCCTAGGATGTCAGTTATCCAAATCATCTAGATCTTATCCGAATTACCGTTACTGCTGTCGTTTGTTACCTGGTTCACTCCGTTAGCTCCCGAAACTTATACGCGCTCCTGTTTATTTTCAGCCGGCCCCAACAGGTACAACAATTAATCCCAACAAACGTGCCGGAGTACTCACTTATCCAGCTGGCCCAACAACGCGACCCACATCCACTGGTGGTGCATCCACATCTCGCACTTTGTCGATGTGCTCAGGTGATTCGGGCTATGTTGATGGCTACAAACTGGAACCCGCTGAACTCGAGGAGATGCAAGCGTGAGTGGAATTAAGGTTTCTTGATTGTTGTTTGAACTGTTATGCTCGCACTTTTCTGGTGTTGCATTACCATGTATGCATGCAGTGCATTCGCATTGATGATGTCCTGGTGCATCGCCCCCGTCTGTGAAAACAGAACGAAATGGGCAAAACACCGCTGTGTTGTACACTGTAACAAATGGTTTCAAAAAAATGTTTGATTTCAGTGTTGCGACCGCATCCGATGAGCCCGAGAATCACGCGTATAGAATGTACGGCAAATTGGTGCCGAAACGAGAGGATTATAATGATGAAGATTATGTTGATGACTATGTAGATGCGGTTGAGGAAGAGGAACGGTAAGGTCACTCTTCTGATCAAATGTTGTCCACTGCGCAGTCAGATCTTTTACTTGTGTGAATTTTTATGCGGATCAGCATCGGCATCAAACTTCGATCAGAATCTGCTCATGCTGATCCTTTTTAGTTTTAAGGAAATTTCAAAATTTGATAACACGGTTGACGACTGCCATAAAATTAGTTATTGGTTTTCTGAGACAACAACATTTGCGCTGATAGTCGAATCTCAAATCCCTATAAATTAGCTGACCCGAAAAAATACAAGAGCCAAAAAAGTCACGTGACGTGGCCAAGGCAGATGTGGTCCGACCACCGACGCCATCAAATGTTTTTCTTCCACATCTGCAGTCCCTCCTCTTCACACGCCACCCGCAATCCGCGTCGTGCGGGTCGTCACGCCGAGGACCAAACAGTGATCGACCAATACCAGCTGCATCCATACACGGCCACACAGCTGGCTGATATGTCACATCCAGAGTTCAAGCGGCTGTTGACCACATGGACTCAGGAACAACAGCAGGCTGCCAAGCTGCTCAGGAAACGGGGTTGGTGGCGTCGGGTGCCAAAATGCTATTGTAAGGGGACGTTGCTAGTAAAGTACACACACAGTATTACCTCCCAATTTGAAACCTTGAGCAAGGAGTGTTGTTGCTTTGCAACAATGTGATGTTTCAATATTTGCAGTCAAAAACAAAGCAGCGGCGCGTCGATGTCGCGACAACAAAGTTGACGAGAAAGAACGCCTGGAGCAGGAGAACTGGCAGCTTCAGGAACAGTATGTCCAGGAGCAAGAGTATCACAGACAGCTGCAGGCTGCTATAAATGAAGAAGAAAGGGAAATTGCAAGGCTGCAGCAACAGCAGCAAAGGTGACCCGCGGCCTTGCGAGATACTCAAAATGATGGCTGTCATGTACATCTCTAGTTCCCTGACCTCGATATTGTAACAAGGGTATCTTAATCCTGTACAGTGAAATCCCGTTCAATTTTGGTTGAACAAATTACATTTGTTTCGTTTTGTATAGTAAATTTCCAAATTCGCTGCCGCACAGTAAAGTACGCCCCATGTCAGGTTCTAAACCCGAAAGTCAGCTTGTGAAACATTCGGACAGCCAACACACACGTGCAGCTTGCCAGCCAGCCAGGCAGCTGCGCGCAATGTTTCAGAACCGCGCATGGTTAGCGTTCGGGTTTATAACTTGACATTAACTGTGGGGCGTATTTTACTGTGCGGCAGCGAATTTGGAAATTTACAATATAACAGCAACTCAGTGTCCATTTCCTTTGTATTTATCGACTGTGGTTTCAATCCCGTTGTATAATAATCTTCCTGTGTTACTATCAGTGACTCTTTCTTGCCCTTTGCTCACAAGTTCATCTAGATGCGCATGTTAATTTCGTTTCTGAAGATCAATACGGTTATATTTTATTTTTGTGTGCATTTCACATATGTTTAGCGCATATGGTTAGCGTTTGATTGGTTTTCGTGCGGTGAATAAATCCGTTGCAAACCGAAATCTTCATTTCTTTCCACTTATATGCGAATACAGACAAACAACGGATCACAATCAAGCATATTCTGAATATACGTGGAACAAAAATATATAGTAGGAAAGAAATCATGATGCGTTGGGTAGTTTAGCACAACCGACAATATAATCATTCTTTTTTACGTCGGTGCTCATTTACAAGTCCAAATCTTCCACACGTATCACTTGCACACCACCGGATGTACTCGAACCGGGGGATGGTTGCTGAAAGTAACTGATGCGACGCTGTCTACTTCGTTGTTCATTACGCACTGCCACCATGGCAGGCACCAAATTTGGTGATCGGCGGGTCCGGTTCTATCTTGTCTGCGTGACGTAACAAAAACAAGTTCGTCAAGCATAAAGTTTATTCGGTATATGGGAACAACTTTTGCGCCATTTGTCGAAGATTTCTCCAATAAATTTACAACACAGTAAAGCTGAGCGACCGATTCGATCACCAATTCGACACCTGTCAATCAACAAATGCACTCACAGCCATCGGCTCCGCCTTCACCACCCCATTCATCAATGGTCGTATCGCATCCCCGATTGTCGGCTTCGAGCCCAACATCATTGGTCTGGTCGGGTCCCTGACCTGTGTGGGACCAGTGTCCACTTGCAACGCTTGTTTCTGGTCATCGGCCTTCATCGGAGACAACGTCGACGTCGATTTCTTGATGTTTGGCGCAGAATCACTGTTGTTGGCGGGTGGATCACGGACGGCTCTGAAGGGGAGTCAAAGAGATCAGGATTACAAAAAGATATCGCCTATAAAGCAGTTGTATATCAGACCAAATCAGATCGTACAGAGTTGGATTTGCGCAACTGGCTGACCTTTTTGATTATGAAAAGTGAACGCTGTTTGTCAACTGTCTTTGAACAACGTCTGAAATCAGAACTCAACACCGGATCCAATAGTTTTATATCGCAAATAATGCACGATCGATAATCGATAATTTTCTGAGGCGGGCGGCGCACCAGGTCATCATCATTGCTAAGAATCCACCAGATGATCACGTGAACCCAAACACAGACATGACAAAATGAGCACATCAAGGCCGACTTACGACACATGTCGCAGCACAGTCGACCTCGGCACTCCGTGTGCGCGAGCAGCAGCGTACACCGATTCACTATTGTCGATGACGTCACGCACGGCTGCGTCCAACTGGGACATCGGGTACGACTTGCGTTTGCTGAAGCATAATAGATTGATCTCATCACACTCCAAGAATAATTTTGAAAAATAAAAAAATGTGAAGCGCAAACTGACAACTTCTTCGCCTTGCTCGTTTCGACGTCCACAACCAATCCGTCCACAAGATTGTCACCATCAAGCAGTCCATTTACGCTGCCTGCATTTACGCACAATCATCTCAATAAGTTGTGCTCATTTGACGGCGTTAGACATAATTCTTGAACCGGTAGAGCCTAACTTATCAAGTTTTGACAAAAATAACCCACCGGTAATGACAACTTCATCTTCTTCAGTTGCCTTGTTACCATGTCCATCTGCGTCGCTCTCCTTTGTCAAACTACTGCGTTTCTTTGTGTCCACTTCGGTCTTGGTCGGCTTAATTGTTCTCGACCGTTTCACGCGTGATTTTGCCACAGAGGGCGGTGTACCGGTAACTCGTCGTTTTCGTACGTTCTGCACCGAAGAGGCCTGAACGTCAGTATCACCTTGTATATTCGTTCAGATTTCACAGCAGACGCATAATACTTGACCAGGTTCATCAACTGCGTAAACACCATTTAACGGTGGTCGAAATCAACATTACCAGCCAATCTCGAAATCTATGGAAAAAACAAAAACTGACCAAGGCAAGATCTGAACTCGGATCGGATCACTAAGTTTTGCACCATTTTGTCTCACATACACACTCCACCAACCTTTATGAGCACTTGTCTATTGGCAGTGACCGTCGCCTTGCGAACAACCAATTTGCTATCGGACACTCGTCGTCTCGTGGTGGTCACTTGCGACTTGGGTCGGCGTTGTTGTCGACGTATGGCCTTGATCGCTGATTGCAGCATCTGGATGTGTGAAACATTTGGCTCTGTGAACGGTACTGCAACGAGCCTTTCGGTTGCCCGTTTCGACATGCACTTGCGAACATGCAATAAGGTTATGCGAATGTACCGGATGGGCATGTAATTCCAAAAACACGCCCGCCGAGCTTGTTTTATGTGCAGCATGTTCAATCCTAGTTTGCATAAAAATACATAAACTATGAATGGTCGGTGGGGGTGAGGCGTGAGGGTATGGCATGATTCGACACAACGATGCACATGAAACACAATGCACAAACCTTCGTTGGTGGTTTGCGTTCACGCAATTGACGCGGTGTGTCCACGTCTGTCTGAAAGACGAAGACAACAAGTTCCAGCTTTTTCCGAATTTTTGATGAGCAAAGCGTAGTTTTCCCCCCAGGTAAAGTACGAAGTCGCGAGATTTGCCCGCAGCTCTCCTGTGCACCAGGCCATCGTCAGTGCAAGTGCACCATAAGCCACCAAACACACCGGTGTATCCTCTCGTGCCTGTTGGTCATCATCTGAGTCCGAACTTTCGCCAACGAAACATTTCGAACACTCCCATCCATACAGCGATGTCTTTTTGGGCAATTTGGCCAGGGGAGGGTCCAGGCAACCAATATGGAAGTACAGGTGGCAAGTGTCGCATTGCGCCAGTCGGTGTTGCGAATGCGTCTGTAATCATGGTGAAACATCTTCAGACAAAGCAAAAAACTGATTTATCAAGCTGACCACCAACCTGTTTGCATTTGTCGCACTGGTGCTCTGCAACAATCGCGGTCGTACTGCTGCTCGCGCGAGGACTCGAACCCGACAAGGTACTGTGAAGAAGGAAATGACGTCATATCATGAGGATAAATGTCAAGCACAATTCATCCTCTTCACGGCGACATGATCGGGATGCGTCCTTCCCAGTGACTACAAGGATGATTCACAGACGGAGCATCCATTGTGTGGAGTGGGGAGTCACCACAAGAGGGCACGCTGCAATAGCATAACCCCAAGAAACCCAAAGAAATAATCACGACAACGCAGCCCTCCCTTACCGTTGTCTCACCGATCCCGAAGAGTGCCTCGCCTTTATGGTCAGGCTTGACGGAATGTGCAACTGAGCACTGGGCACTCCCAGTTTGGCCAGCTGGGTATAAAGGTCTTGCAGCCTCGACAGTTCCTCTCGTTGCTCGTGCTGCGCTGCTTCCAGGTCACTTTGGGCCTGAAGATGCTGTTTTTGAAAAAAACCTATAGCGGTTTCAGACTTGGTGATCGGATCGGACCTGCCGTGACCATTCATAGCGGAATTTCTTAGTAAACAAGTTCTTAATTTAGTTTCAGTGATGATTCTAATTTTGGCTGGGGTAAAACGTCACCTTCACCTCTTTCAATCGAGCCTCAGCATCCTGTTGCTGTTGTTTCATGTCCTCAACCAGATTCAACAAATTCTCGTGTTTCTGCTTGGCCTCCGGCGTGATCTTTTCCTGACGTTCGGTGAAGTAGCTGCAAATTGAGTGATCTTAAACCCGTGATGTTCCAGAGTAAAAAAATCCAACTGCAAACCGACCGAAAGAACTCAGGTGCGAAAGCGGGTGGCACAAAATGGGCAGAATCGGGGATGAAGAACGTTTCCTGCCATTGTTGACGTGTAATGCCTGCAACATCAATCCTATATTTGAGTAGGTTTACCTCTAATCAGAAGGGGTCCTTAGCCTTGTCGCAACAGTAAAATAACTTGCCTCCGGTCGTTTCGGCCTTGAAGAGCATTCGATTGAGCAAGCTTGACGAAGTGTGCAATAGACGTGGCCATTTGTCGTCAGGCTAAAAACAACATTGATTGTACACGATTAAAACAAAATAAATCTTGCACTTTAATTTTTTTAATTTCCAATCTATTCGATACTCCAATCACGGCTGAGAAACACCAACCTGTGGCAAGTTCGGCACTGCTTTCGCTGCCTGTTTCTTCATAGCTGCCACCTTTTTCATCAATTTCTGATGTTCGCGGTGAGTCAGCGACTTGTGCGTCACTTGGAATTGACGCTGCTGTTCGAGTGAGACTCGATACCTGGATTTGAAACATCATTGCGTTTAATGATAGAAATTGTGCTGCGTGTTTCTGTAGGTTTGTTTCGACATGGGGTATTTTTACAAACGGGCGGTGAGCCAGGTCATCGTTAGTGGGAACGCACAAATGGCCACCTGATAAGAAAAGCACGCGCTTGGTTCATCTCGCGATGTGCCCAATTTTCTTTCGGAGTTTTGTTATGTGCACATGTCCACTCCAAAATGTTAAACTTTCGCAAAAGTCACAACTGCGTAGATAAACATGAAAAAGCTGATGTCACTCACAACATCTGTTTCTGTCTGACTTGCTCCTCAACCGAATGTTTCATACAACACGCATAGTACGGATGCTCGGTGGCTAAACGATCGATTTCGTTGCTGTTCACATTGCCGTCATGCAATAGGCCCTTTCTGCAAAGCATTGATGTTATTGATGAAATGTGCCGTTTGACTGCAGCACAAAGTGCATAATTTAATGTATTTGTCTCACATTTCTAACAAATGTGACTATTCACCTCTCAACCAAGAAAGCAAAATGCAGCCACACCCACCTTTGTGCGCAAGTGACATGAAAGAACGTACGACAAAAGCCAGCCTCACACTGACAACACACGCCAGTACGGGCGAGCAATTGGTCTTGGCACAGAGAGCACGGCTGAAACATGGCTTCTTTTGAGTTATGAAAAACCCGCACTGAAATTTTTTTACTATTCTGATAAAAATGAAACGATAATTTTTTCTAGTTTGCAACTTACGCGTGCGCCGAATCGTTTATAATCGATATCATGTGCGACAATGTTGGACAGATTGTGCCAGGAATCAAACGGAAGGTTTAGGTACAAGGCACACATCAGATGCGCCCAACCACCAGTGGCTGAAACGCAATCGACACGTGATCATCAGTGAATCTTATGTGTACTACTGGTCAAAAAGCAGCGGGTTTTGTCTGTTTCGTCCTGTGAGTACACCTCATTAGTGGGAATGCACCATATGGCCAAACAAGAACGGAAACAGAACAGATCCTAGTATTCACATAAACTGTTGTTTTACTCGCTGAGCACCATATCTACGCACAGCGGACATAACAATCACAACCATATACAACGTAACGAAACATCAGCCATTTCTTCAACTGACCAGTTTTCTTGAGCACGCCCTCCTCCATCGGGCACAGTTCACAATGTATGGGTCGTTGTCCTTCAATGCGTCCGTGTATGCACTGTTCACAGAACCACGGCTCGGTCGAGTCGCTACTGCCTGTCATGTGACCACAAGGCATTTCACTCAAGGCAATGAGACAAACGATAACCTGCCTCCTTATAGTGACCAAAAATGAGATCCCCATCACCATCATGGCACCATAAAAATGGTAGATTGCCACACGGAAATCAATCAGCAACCGTTCAAAGTCAATATACAACTGCACCTGCATCCGACTGCGTGTCACTGACAGGCACGGCTGGTTGATCTGGTGGCTCAAACAGTCCATAGCACGACTCGTGTACCGCCACGCCGCATCTGTGACAGAGGATTTGGGGTTGAGGTGGGAGTTACGACATAAGGCGGCAAAGTGGGTGTTGAACTTGGCGGTCGGACTGCACATTGTGCAACTGGTCTTCGACCAACGTAATTTTCGACTTCGACTATCGACAATTTTCAAAACGAGCTTATTACAAAGTCACGCGAGCAAGCCAGATCTGATTCCATCACAAAGTTTGATACCGGCTAGATTATAACTCAAATGACTATGATCAAATCTCACTCACTTGTCACATTGCACCACCTCCTCACTATGATCGGGCAGTTCACGTTGATTGTAACAGAGTGCACACAGTAGATCTCCCTGTACTTGACGCACATCAAGCGCCTCCGTCTTGACATCCTGTGGCAAAGTTGGGGGTTTAATAAGAAGAGGGTGCCTGGTTTTTAATCAAACTATCAGCCTTGGTTGCCAGCAGTGACCTGTTTTCACAGACGGACGGTGCACCATGCAATCGTCAGTTCGAATTCATCAGATGGCAGTATGACCTCCAAAAATATCAACAAGCTGACTTGCTGCTTGTGTGGATCATCATTGTTTGTGCAAACGCACAAACAGGATCGTCAGGCATTTTCAAATTCGTGATCTTAACTTACTGCAGAACACCAATAACTAACACTTTGCGTCGATTGATTCGCACTCTCACTCTCATCGTCCGATCCATTCCCATCATCACTGCTGTCACTACTGCTGCCGTTCGATGCCGTATCACTGTTCTCAGAATCTGAAACATCACCCCAAATGTGTACTACGCCATACTATTAAGAATGATGCGACATCCTGAATGATATACTTTTGGTTGACTACAGTCATGTTCGTATTGGAGACCGTATTCGGTAACGAAGTTTCTGAACTTTTATGATGACGTGTCCGTTATATGCGTTTGCACTGATCAAGGAGTCCAGCTCACATGAGCGCACCACAATGGCCGAAACCAAACTTGATCATCGGACCGATCCGGTATTGAGTACGCCGTCACTTTTTGTGCCTTGGACATTTTCGAATTATTGGTACGAAGATATTTCAAAAGATCCTGAATACAAACAGGCACGTGACCAAGGCAACAGCACACGAATCACCTAGTTTGATATCGCGCAACTGTCCCTGCGCATTGGTTTATACATGTTCACCCACCCGACGCATTCCTATAGTCCACATCAGAGTCTCCGTCTCCATCGAACCCAAGTGTGTCCATCAGCTCATCGACGTTTCGCATTTTCACCTTTCGCTTGCCCGGGCCGCGATTGGCTGCAAAACATTGGAATGAGTGGGCAAAAAGTAACTCCTCATTCATGAAAACAACCAAACTTGGACTGTGTAACTGTGACAAAACGGTAAACCCCTTACTGTGTACCAACCGGCAGCTTCAGCCATCGACGCCAACGAGCGACTAATGCTGTTCATAGCTTTCGATTTGCGATCCATGATGACACGTGCTTGAAGTGGTCGACGAGTCGCAAAAACAGACTGTATAATTGTTGTCGCAAAATCTTTCTGATGCACTGAAATGTGTATTATGAAATACAAACGGTTATGTACACACGCCACGTGTGTGCAATCAAGAGAACAAAGAATGAAACAAGCGTATCACGAAGAACTGATGAGTGTGTTCCTGCCCACCACAATAGTGATTAAACTCAGCAATAATGACCATAACAATGACAAACTCGCAGAATGTGCACCATAACCGTACCGGTGGTATGCACCAGGTGCATTAGCGGTATATATGAATCACGTAATGCGAAACAACGTTGCACTGTAATAATCCCAGTAATCTGACCATGTTGGATTTCCTGCATCCACCAAATGTATTCATGGACACCAAAGACCAGAAGGCAATATCTTCGAGGCGCAAACAAATAGCCCACCAACAAAATCGCAGTATATTTGCGTGAAGGCTGCAACAAAATATAAGCGAACGACACATAACCCACCAAAGGGTGAGTTTGTGTGCGTGTATGTGTGTGTGCTGCACAGAGCTTGCAAGAGCAGCGCACAGAAACATGTACCTACGTGCACTAGTTGTACCCAGAGCAATGTTGTGTCCTGTGTCTAAAACGTCTCTGGCCTTCCCGAGCAGCCACAGTGCTAGTCACAATAACGCACACAGACAGGCAAAGCAAGAGCAGATGCTGTTCGTTTGCGATTTGCACGCTTGTTATAGGCAGCACGTTGGTGACATGGGCATACTTCGCGCTGGGACCCTGCCGCAAGGTTGAACCATGCGAAACATCAATGGGTCTGAATGGAGCCAAGTTACTCATTCGTAAAAGTACCAATGTTCAAGTGAATTGCCATAGCACAAAGGGATGTGAAGTTATTTGAAGAAGACGGAAATGATGAAAATAAAAAGGAAAACAGCACCACACACCAAGCATGGACCACACAGTTGGTTGAAAACCAATTTGAGATTCGCAATGAAACTGCACCACGGAGGATCATGTGTATCACAAGTTTTATACTGACGGAAATTTTGTATGAATGTCATACAAAACAAACACGATACGGAACATATTTATGAAGAACACTGATAAAATCAGGCCCAAGCAATCGCCTCGTGAAGATGAGAGAGCGAACTTGGAACGCATAACGCTCAGAATTGAGAGTGCCAAATGGACCACATGAGAACATTACAAATGCCATTATGTCACTGAATGAAACACAACAAATTTTTGTTTCACGGTTACCTAACACAATCAAGTTCTACGCTCTGCTCGGTCACTGAGTGTTAATTAGCACCTCGATTATCAGTCATCAATATCAACCAAGTCCTCGACTTGGCCCACATATTCACAAATGTCATCATACAATATCTTGACCACTTTCTGTCCTCCACTCATCAGCTGCACGGTCGCCTGCGCCCGATCCTTGTCCAATTGCAAGACTTTGGCCAATTTGCCCACATGCCGACTATTGCACACGATTTGCACCACAGCACTGCGCAGGTCGCTGCTACGCGGGATGACTGACTCGAGTTGGTGTTGAGGCAGTTCTGCAAAATTTCGTGTTTTTGTCGGTGCAGTGGTCACAGAACTGCATAGCGGCATCAAGCTTGATGATCGGATAGGCTCTGATGGTGTCATGTGAATTTTACTGAGGATTTTCTGAGCTTTTTCGCGGTTGTGCCTTCGGCCAGCGTGCAACAACTTTTGTTTGAAAGAACTTTTACGCCGATAGAAATCCCCAAGCTCGGTACCTGCCATCGAGTCTCAACAGAGCGACATTTAATTTCAACATCAGCTGTTTCCACACTAGGCAACAGAAAGCGCACGGATGAAACAACCAACCGATTGATTCGCCCTTGTCAGTGACGCAATGCACATGATTCACATTCGACACATCAACCACGCGCACCTTCTGTTTGTACAACGATGAGTTCTTATCGATCACCCGGACACGCAGATCGGGTCGGATCCATAGTCGGTCCATTAGGGGTGGTGAGGGATCGCGTGGCCTGAAGGTGGGCTTATATTTATGATATTGTACTGAAATTAGTGAAACCGCAGCGTCTCACAAACATCAATAACCAAAGGGAAACCAAGTCCACCTAGCTGGATCACACATTTCAGCTAATCTGTAGAAAAGTCGCTTGAATGCCACCGTAACGTAACGTTACCCACCGTCGTTCCTCAGCTACTATACAGCAAAAGCATGTGAGCCGGTACGTATCAAACTTGGTGATCGGATCGGACCGATCGCACGAAACAGACCCGATCTCACCAGCTCCAATAACGAAGTTCGATACCAGCCAATGAGGTGAATAAATCATACAAGACAGAAAACGAGTCAACCAACCGTTCTTTCCTCTTCCTTTCTCTTCTCTTTTCGTCACGGTCTCTGCGATCGTTTTTCGTACTCTGATCTTTATCCGTCGACGGCAGCGGCCCATCAGTTCCATTCGTATACTTTTCGTATTCGTTCTTGTCTGAAGTTCGCACTCAACGTAAAGCAAGGTTTTTTTTACAATGTAATCTGGTGCAATGACACTGATAATTTCCTGTGCACCGTCAGCATGCGTAGTCCAATCGAACGGGCTAATTTCACTCCTGACAGCTGTATTGCTCATTTCGGTGGTGACCTATTAGAAAACACGACAGCACCACCGACATGGCTGGCGCAGCAAAAGTACCCAAAATCACCGAATGCCACAAGAACGAACAAAAAATAAAACGGTCAAAGCCAATAAACAACCAAACGCACTGATACACTTCGAATCGCGCTCGTATTCGCGTTGCGTGACGAGTTTGAGCACAAACTGACTCATATTCATCGTCTCACCGCCGATCGCTAATTTGATTATGGCACGAACGTTGTCTTCGTCGAAGCTCACCACCTGCAGAAAAATATCGTTGTTTTTATCAAGCTTAGTGATCGGTTCGGGTCTGCCTGCTTTGGTCACGTGACTTTTTTAAATTTGGGAAGTTCAAAATTTGCTGATGTCACTGTAACCAGTTTCGACCAGGTGCAAAGTTGCAACTGGTCGAAGATGATAACATTAGAAAGCATCGAAAATAAAAATGCCACAAAGGATCGGCGTCGGTCACGTAGACCGACACCGACGCTTTTTTGCAAAGTACCGACGCTTTTCCGACACCGACGCCAATCCCTAATACCAGGTCACCAAAGCAGATCATATCCGAATCCGATCGATATCGATACCGCCCTCTTAAGAATGTGTAATTCACAAAACAACGCGCACCAACCTTTCCATACGAGTCCCTATGTGGCCCCGACACAATCTTAACGCAAGCGCCGACTTTCATCGCCAATTCCCTGTCCTTTGCATTCTCTTTCTGTCCATCGTTACCCTGCTGTTGCACACCCTTCAGTTGTGTGGCCAGACTGCGGTCGGCCCCGAGGCCCAGACCTTTCGGTCGAAGTTCGGGCACTTTCGCTTGGAATACTCTGAAAGTGGGACACGCAATCATGAGGCCGGTATTAACATGAAGTGTGGACATCATTCCGGTCAAATTTTACCGATTGTTTGTAATGATGGCACATATAATTCGGTTTGTTGATGTGACAAATTTCGAAAAGCGTGAACGTCTTATGATCTACTGACCAAGAGTGATCTACGCTTGCCGTGGCCGAAATTAGCAGCACAAGTGAACCTCGAGCGATCCTTGATTTGACAGTGAACGTCCCGCGGCCAAGACAAGCAGACAGGAACGACCACCAAGTTTGCAAAGCCGCAATCCGTTTATGGAAAAGAGGTAGAGCAACAAAGGTACGATACCACAATAACAAAAAACATGAACCGACCTTTTCTGTGAGCTGCCAATCGGATCGCCTTGATTCCATCCCATGCCGCGCAGCATCGCCATACCAAACGCGTCAATTGGTACTGCGCTGTAGTCGGCCTCTACTGACTGAAACAACGAACAAAAATTGTCAAAAATGGTGTGAGAAACAAATATTCTATGGCCTCACCCTCCGATTACCGATATCAAACTTGGTCACTGTTCTGGTCTCTTTGTATGGTCTAATTCTAATTCAAGAGTCGTGGACCGATCACTTGGTTCGATACCGGCCATTTTCTTTCCCAAAAATGAAATTCAAACCAAAAACTAACCGATTCCGGCCTAAGCGACACGTCCAATCGGTCATCGGTCTCGAATCCGTCCGGAACTCGATTGCGCATCAAAATCGGCCCAACATCAGCCACCCCATTTTGGCTGCAGTCATCGACACCGCTGGCTTCTTAAGAAAAATCTTGTTGTAATTACGGCATTGAATGACCGATTGTGAGTATTATTGAGCACGGCGACTGCCATAATATTAATCACGGAGGGTGTCGTTAGGGGGGGTTACCCCCCCCTGCTATGGGGTATGGGAAATCGGCCGGGGGTATGGGTTATGGGAAATTTTTCACTTTTGGAACAAGCACCCCTAAGAAATGACTTTTTGACCCCGAGAAGTACCAAAACTGGCCATTTTTCGTCCAAAAATGTCAAAAATCGCGTGCTGCCGCAAGAAAACTCTGTTTTAAGCACTTTTTAGACCAATTTTGGCACTTTTAGAAGATTTTTGGGGTCATTTTTTTCAAAACCCCCACCCTCGGCCTCGGGTATGAGAAAATTTTGAGTTTTTGGAGAAACCCCCCTGGTATGGGAAAATTTTGATTTTTGGGGGTTATATGGGAAAATTTTGAGTTTTTGGAGAAACCCCCCTGGTATGGGAAAATTTTGATTTTTGGGGGTATGTATGGGAAATTTCCCGAAAATTGGGCTGGGTATGGGAAAATTTCGATTTCTCAACGACACCACTGAGCCATATAACATGAAGGCACTTTTGAATGGGGCTCCAAGCGCCTCCAAGAAACGAACGACCGGTCTTTTCGAGCAAACACGGGATCAAATCGTTCTCCAAAGTACCATTCAATAAAGCTCGTTTCGCTTGTTCACGCAGGTCCAGTTTGGTGGATGACCCTTCCTCCTCAGGGACAACACCGGACGTTGTCGGCTGCTGCACGGTTTCCTCAGCTTTATCATCCTTCTGAATTCGCCATTCATTTTTTCTCAGCATGGGAATCACCAACGGCTTGTCGACGGGTTTGATCCGGTCGCGCTCGCTGAAAACAAGAATTTTTCCAAGTTTGCCAAAAAAATCATTTATGAAAAAAGGTCGTTTTGTGTGGACGTGCGTTTTGATCGATCTGTCCTCAACATATTGAATAACGTCATCGGCTTCTTCCGGTGCAAGATCTGCATCGTCGTCTGAAATAAATTTTTTTAAAACAAAGACGTAGGCTTTACAGCAAAAACATAAGCCACGAATTTTCAGTGGAAATCAATAACCTTTGAGCGCTTCAGCTTTTTTGCTCAGGTCAACGGTCTCGGCTTTCTTCGCGACTTTGAATGAAAGCGTCGTCATTTTGCGTGGCTTGTGGTTAAATTAAACGAGCCAAAATTTTGCATAAATGTCGCGCAGAGTTATGGAATGGAGAGCAACAGTAACATTTTCTTTTCCCCCACCACACAGACAACGAAATGAAACGTCACAATTCGCTTCGTATCCAAGGCCAACCTGAAACGCAGGCAACATCATGATGTTCATCTGTGCCTCAGTCATCCACCTGAGCTTGTTTCTCATCATATTCGAGGGATAATTTGCCCGTCAGTGAGCAAACTGGATCAAAACGCGAATACAAGGTCAGACAACACCAACAGTTGCAGAAAACAAAACTTTATTAGCGTACGTCACGAAAACATAAACAAACGTGGTTAGATATGGATACAATAGGAGTGTACACACGCAAAAAAACAAAAAGTCCACAGAACAAAGAAGCAATGTCCCAAAGAAAACAACTCCATAGCAAAATTAAACAACCATCATTAAAAGACATTACAATGCAGCAAACACCGATAAATACTGTACACACCTGCATAGGGTAGATCTAAAGTGACGCGCCCTTAATGGCACAAAATGAATTTGAGTATTACATCGTTCAGTTGATTGAGTGTTATGCATCGACAATAATGAGTGAATGGCATTCGCTTAGTGTAAACAATCTCTCAATAATAACCTAACAAAATGAGCAAACGAAACCGAGTTATTTTAGGCACGACCGGAACAGAACAGGCACAATCAAGCAAACAAAATGTGTGTGTCAACGAAGTAGCAGCCCTGTGATGACTTAGAGAACAAAAAAAATCAAACATTGCAAAAATGACCGGTACTGTACATTAAGATTATGACATGATTGTAGCTTGGATATGGATATGGCAATCTGGATTGTTCTAATCTCAATAAATGGCGAAAGAAATGTTGAATGTCACCGAATGATAGGTTCACAGCCAGGACAGCGTGGAACAGCCATGCAACGCACGCAGCTCTGAAACAGGCGTTTTTGATAATCTATACCGCGTCAAAAACTTGTTGCGAAAACAAGCAAAAATAATGATCAGATCTGGTAAAGTGAAGCTGACTATCACTCACTCAGAATAGCGGAATGTATCTTTCGTCGATTGGTCACTTTCAGTCCCATTTCACGCAAATCCGACTCATCCAGACCCAGGAACGCATCGAAGTCGACCTGAACGGTCATATTCAACAACATTGGCCAATTACTACATACAGTTCACTCGCTTACATTCGTCATACACCACACATGGGCGTGTATAATGGATACAACGAACATCGATCAATGCAGTGCTGCAGCTGGAGGGAGGGGGTCACCTCTGGGGGTACAGTAGGTAGGCAGATCGACGCCCCATTCTGGTACAGTAGCTTCGGCCTGGTATTGCAGGCAGCGACTTTTGGCTCAAAACTGTCCAAAATCGGTGTTTTCATGCCAGACAGCCACAAAATAGCGCGATACGCGCGAAATTAGCGTTTTAGGGCACACTGTTATCAATTTTTAAACATGGTTCCCGGATGACCTGCTAGCTCGGCCGGTACAGCAGGTAGGTTGCCGCCTGCCAGAGCAGCA
Source organism: Rhynchonema sp. JSB1_4 (assembly GCA_030248065.1). Taxonomy (NCBI): domain Eukaryota; kingdom Metazoa; phylum Nematoda; class Chromadorea; order Monhysterida; family Xyalidae; genus Rhynchonema; species Rhynchonema sp. JSB1_4. Next base: position 55,836 of record JASAMV010004042.1, read on the forward strand.
GCTACACCACTGGATCAATGCCTTCATCCTTGCGATGAAAAACGCCCTAACAAAGCAATTGATGAAATACCACTTCCAACCGACCTCCTGTTCCCTAAACAAGGGACACAGACTCGATAGGCCGATGGTAGCGAGCACATCATCCGTCGTCTCACACGACGGCAATAGGTCGTCGAAGGATCGCGCCTGCTCGAACACCGTCGTTGAACCGAAATCTGCAACACGAGTAGCAATGATGTGAGAGCATCGAGCTGTGCACGTCTCATCCTGTGTTCACAGATGGTTGGTGCACCACCACATCGTCAGTGCGAAGCATCAGATACCCACCCGACCCCAGCCAGAAGCGAGAGTGGAGCACAACCAAGAGAGAGTACCTCGCATGGCGAAGTCATGCGAAACGGCACATAATTTCAACTTCACGTGTCTTAAGATTGGGTTTCCTGTCCCTTTTTCACCATGATTGCATTGGTCACGATAAGGCAAGCACAACTCAAACACACCAATCAGTACGCCGCCATCAGCCGCGAACAGCGAACTACTGCCGCGGTTGTTGATGTTTCCGCTCGCACTGGTCATGCTTTGTCGACTAGCCGATGACGCGTCAAACAACTGATCCTCGTTCAGAACCTGACGTAGTCAATGTTCGTTTGCTTGTAGCATCCAGAGCCTGATTAGAAGGTGCGCGAGCATAGACCCCACATCTCGCTCATCTTTTCACAGTTCAGAAGTGATCCGACAGTTTTACCAGTGTGATGCGATTTGCAAACGAGCGTGCAGCCAGGACATCATCAAAGCGAATTGGCCAGATGGTCAGGCATTTGGGCATTATGCAACTCGCGAAATAACCAAAAATTCCAGAACAAACACCCAATCCTACCGGCAATTGCCCGACAGTTGAGTTGCGAAACTGCGAGCTGCGACGGCGTGGCACATCAACCGTGACCGTCGTTGTTGTTGGCGGACTTCGAGCTATTGGCGCATTGTTGGGTGACGGCGAATCACGAAGAACTGAGCTCAGTGTGGAACTCTGTAGATTGGAAGCCAATTGTATTTGATTGGGTTGGAAATCGTAGGGATGTACAAACTCGACACGGACTCTTGTTCTGTCTGACCGCACCTTGCGGTAGAGCATCCGTTTTCGACCATTGTAAAAAGTGATTTCTAATGAACGTGTCTGATTTGACACTCATCGATATCAGTGCACCAATTCCAATAAAACCAAAAAAAATCTGTTAACGCCGCAAAGAGCGTCCAAGTAAAGTTGATAGGGCTGGGTAGAGAGTAATAGTAATGAAGCGGTGTGGAACATACGGTGTCCGGTTTGATGGCCCTCAACAGCTCGGTGTCTATCGTACGACTGAAACCCAGTCCGCACCACACATCACTTGGCCGACGCACGCCAATTGGCTCTTCTTGCATCGCTGAAACAACGATTATCAATGTTCAATGATTAAAATGGGCATTCTTTTTTGCGAAAATATGTGCGCACCTTTCAAAGCCAACAGTCGTTGACGTTGATAGTCATTCATACCATTCTGTCGTTCTGCGCCCACCACACGCCAATTTTTCCTGAAAGAACATTGAATTTGAATTTTCATTCAAATAATCACATCATTGACCACCAAATAAAACATACGGATCGGACGTGGGCTGTTTGCGTCGTTGCATCTCACGCGATATCTGCAGCATGCCATTGGCCAGCGGTGAATACTCGGGGATGGGATCTTTACAATTATGGTCGTCTGCAACAAAAGTAGTTCACGTTCATAATCCTAATAAGTTCACTAATATATCAAACTTATTAGTGCCGCGCGTGCAAGCACTACAAGCAGTTGGGCAGGGCGTTTTAGTGGTCCATTTCATCCTTTTTATCACAGAAGGATCACAGCGCACAAGCACCAGATTACCGTCAGTGCGACTGCACCAGATTGGCAAGCATGTGTTCACCGAAACATCAACAACCCAAACCCACCATTCTGCGCTATGCCCGCTGACGGACTAGTTGACCCAGTGTCCCTATCAATCTGATCCCTCAACGCAGTCATGTACTCAGCGGCGGTGGCCGTAGAATTCAATGCTGTCGCCAACAGACCCACGCCACTGCCACTGTTGTTGTTGTCGCTGGTTGGTGTCGGTGGCTTCGTTTGCTGAAACAGTGCGCCTTTGTCATGGTGTCCACAGTAGCCAGTGTGCACAACACAGGCCAGCTGGTTGTTGCACAATTGCTAGCAATTGAGACAAATTCATAACAACTACGACGCCAATTGCAACCACGCCAAATGTCAAACTTGGTGATCGGATCAGTAACCTTTGACTCAATATACCACCATTGCACAGGTCATATCAGGTGGTGTCGTTGACAAATCGGAAATTCCCATACCGAGCCCAAATTTTAACAAATTTCCCCAAAAATCAAAAATGTCCAATACTCCAGAGCAGTGTAGTTCCTAGGGTAGGAAGTTCCCCTTTAAAGGTGCTGGTTAACAACCCTTCGACCGCGCTTGATCTTGGGGGTAGTATATTTTAACAAAGTTTGGACATCGTGTTACTCGACCCTAATCTGGCGAACCGATTGGTTGCTTCCTGATGTTTCACGGCCACGTTGAAGTTTGCCCCTGGTGAAAAAGACCGAAAAAATTTGAAATGCTGCTGTGACACGAATAGGCTGTTTCAAAGTTTGATACTGGAGTGACAGCAACCTCCAACATTGTGGCGAAAACCGCAATGCCCAATAGCTATTGAAACATCCGCATTGTTGAATAAAAAAAATAAAAGGTTTCAGAAATCTGGCCATTTTTTTGTTAGGATTTTCTACTCGTATAATTTTAAGCATCTGTGGTGAATGAAATAAGTTGTCAATTACAAATAAAAATCCTCTAATTATCAAGTTTTTTGTTTGTGCTCCCCAGTTTTCAAAACCCTACACAGCTCACACAATGTTTACCACAACATGCGCAAGGCAACCATTTCACAGCGCACACACACAACAAAGCTTGCCAACTCAAACTTTGTTTTTATGTGCTATCCCCAAGATCAAGAGCGGTCGAAGGGTTGTTAACCAGCAGCTTTAAGGTACACCGATCTCCCGACCATATTACACTAGTAAACCAATTTCACCTCCGGGCACACTGATTTTTACCTAGGAAAGAACTCGAGGTCAAAGCTATTGCCCACCCCAATCGACACCACTGGTCCTATCTCCGACACCAACCCGCTCCTTGGTCGCCTTGGCTTGATCGCTGCCATCAGCCACATTCATCTTTTTCACCTTATCCACGATTACCGTCGTCTTTTCAACATCGGCCACGTCGGCATCTGGCATCGGTATCGCTGCGCCCGGTGACGGCGGTGGGGCCATAGGGGTGGCTGAAACGAGACAAAAATTGACGATTCCACCACAGACTTGACATTTTTCTACGTGGCTACGTAGGTTTTGCACCACATTGCCAGCTTGGTGCAGAGGGTTTTGCAAGCTTTGTGATGTAAAATAGAGATAGCCATGGTTGCCATTCATCTGCAAAACAGCGCGCGCACAAATTTAGGGGCTGATCCCACCCGACTCCCAGCTACAGTTCCAAAAGCTTCACTTGTGAATTCGTTGTTGCCACATCACGATGTGTGCCCTTGCAACACAGCAAGGCATACTAATGGGGATGATAAACCTATTTCAGACGGACAACAAACCAACCAGCGGGTTGCACATACGCAGCAGTGGGCACAGGCGAGTAACTGCTTGGTGTGACATTAGTTGCCGCTGCACCAGCAAACTTCACTGGACTCAACATAATTGGTGACATTGTACCACCAAGCAGCTCGTCAGGGGCCTCCACGCCGTAATACGGATGTGAGTAACCAATGGCTGCAACGCAATTAACGTCATCTGGCACTGTATCTGCGCACCATTTGGTTTGATTGCGTACAACAGTATCAAAATAGGTGACCGAATGAGATCGGTCCGGGTCTGCCATGCCTGTGCTCAGATGACTTAGAACTTGTGACGTTTCAAGACTAGGGATCGGAATCTGAAGGGGGAGGGGGTGGTTGGGCACACGGTTTCGAAACCCCACACCTAACACATCTGGTGAAAAACCCACACGCCAACACCTTTAGATATTGACGGAAACACGTCATAAGTCAGCAGTTTGAAATCAAAAATTGTTCGGTACGCTTATTTAGAATTTCAATTTGTCCAAATATTTCAGTCAGTTTCATTTTTTTAAACAAAATTACCAATTTTTTCAACCTGAAAACATCAAGCGTGTTGAACAAAATTTGCTCCTGTTGTTGGTTGGTGTGTAAGTGTGGACCACCCACCGTTTAAAAAGCTCACAAATCCACACATAGGAAATCCCACACGCTACATGACTGCAAGTTCGCATAATTTCATAAACTCACGTGCAGGCATCGGTGCAAATCCGAACTGCGCTGACATCTGTGCGACCGCACTAGGAGCATGAGGTATCGGACTGATATGTATTCTTGGATCGAAGTTGACAGTCAAGGGCGCAGCACCAAGAGGCATTGGGGAAAACGCATGGAAATCCTGCATTTTTCACTTAAAATTCAGGACCCTACACATTGCAACTGAAAACGTTTAAAAAAATCGATGAACTCAACCTTCATGAACTCATATTCCAAACAAAAACATTCACACGTGTCCGACGCGCCAACCAAATGATTTCGAACTTGATACAAATTGTTCAGGTTATACTCAGCGCCACGCAATGTTATCGCCTGAAACACGCATTTGTGTCTTTATTACAAATGTACATGCCTTCTGAACACCTCATTTCCATCGTACCTTCACCGACGCTCCCTCGTTATTATTTTTCCACCTGGCACAGATCTGAACGTCATAATCGTGCTGCAATGCCGCGAAATCAATGTTTTCTGCCGATACACTTGATTCACGCATCTCAAACGTCATTAGCACTGGCAATAGGCCCTGAAATGCAATTGAGATCAAGTTATTTGAATTGAGAATTTGAAATTGCGAATTTGCAATAAAACAGACCACAACATGTTTGCGCGCGGCAGCAATGCTTTGGACGGATTTGCCAGCAAACACGAACGTTGTTGAACCGCGGTTGGCCTCGTGCAGCGTCGGATGCTTGATATGTACACCTAAAGGATATTTGTAACAGATTTTTTCCCACAAAAATTCAAAATCATTATCACCTGTTTTTTGCGCTATCATCACCATATGTCGATTCTCAATGCCGCACACACGCCGCTGCTCACTGGGCAATATTTCCAACGAACATGTGAAAACCGGCTCGGCTTCCTGAAGTTTTGAAACATTTATGTCCGAAACTAAATTGAACCCAATTAAAAACGCAACGTACAAACGCACCGGCATCATAAACTGTCGGATCATATTCTGCACCCCACGTACGATGTTCGATTCTTGATGTAATGACCCACGTACGACACATGTTGGCAAAGCGAATGGTCGATCACGGTCAAGTCGAACGATGATGTTGATATCGGCACAGCCACACACCTGGAGTCAATCGTTCTGTGGTCCGCCTTCTTCAGTCACGTTATCAGAACAAGCACTTTTCGTGATTATGGAGAACCTTCACAGTCAGGACCAGGGACCAAAATATGGATAGATACTGCACCTGCTCCAGTTCACTGTATATTGCATGTTTGGTCAAAAAGGAACGCAGTATCGTATCAAATGGAAATTATTTACATTGCAATTCATCATATACCACTGCAGCAAACAAAAATAATTCCTCAATTCCTCCTCCTCCTGACCGACGAACCTTTTCCAGCGAAGCATGTGCACATAGGTAATCAATATCAACTCCGGGCAGAAGTGGACAAAGTGTGAATGTCACCGTCAATGGCGCTAGTTTCTGCAATTCGATTTGCTTTTTTATTTGGCCAGATTACCTGAAAACCATAGCACATAAGATGGGAGGGCTCTGTTAATTCACTTGTATCCCACTTTCCGGTGGCGCCTTATTGATCACTGACTTAAATGTGAAAAAAAAATTGTTCCATACATACCCCCAATATTCTCTTATGATCTCATATATTCGTGCATTTACTCATCAGCACATGGGTATTATATCATTTAAAGCTGCTGGTCAACAACCCTTCGACCGCGCTTGATCTAGGGGGTAGAATATATAAACAAAGTTTGGACATCGTGTTACTCGACCCTAATCTGGCGAGCCGATTGGTTGCTTCCTGATGTTTCACGGCCACGTTGAAGTTTGCACCTGGTGAAAAAACCGAAAAAATTTGAAACGCTGCTGTGACACGAATAGGCTGTTTCAAAGTTTGATACTAAAGTGACAGCAACCTCCAACATTGTGGCAAAAACCGCAATGCACAATAGCTATTGAAACGTCCGCATTGTTGAATAAAAAAATAAAAGATTTCAGAAACCTGGTCATTTTTTGCTAGGATTTTCTACTCGTGTAATTTTAAGCATCTGTGGTAAATGAAATAAGTTGTCAATTACAAATAAAAATCCTCTAATTATCAAGTTCCTTGTTTGTGCTTCCCAGTTTTCAAAACCCTACACAGCTCACACAATGTTTACCACAACATGCGCAAGGCAGCCATTCTCAAAGCGCACACACAACGACAATACACAGACGGCACAGCGATAACACAGCAATGTTTCACAGCTGGCCAGCTTTGTGTGTGCGCGCATTGGAAAGGCTGCCTTGCGCATGTTGTGGTAAACATTGTGTGAGCTGTGTAGGGTTTTGAAAACTGGGTAGCACAAACAAGGAACTTGATAATTAGATGATTTTTATTTGTAATTGACAACTTATTTCATTCACCACAGATGCTTAAAATTACACGAGTACAAAATCCTAGCAAAAAATGACCAGGTTTCTGAAACCATTTATTTTTTTTATTCAACAATGCGGACGTTTCAATAGCTATTGTGCACTGCGGTTTTTGTCACAATGTTGGAGGTTGCTGTCACTCCAGTATCAAACTTTGAAGCAGCCTATTCGTGTCACAGCAGCGTTTCAAATTTTTTCGGTTTTTTTCACCAGGTGCAAACTTCAACGTGGCCGTGAAACATCAGGAAGCAACCAATCGGCTGGCCAGATTAGGGTCGAGTAACACGATGTCCAAACTTTGTTTATATATACTACCCCCCAAGATCAAGCGCGGTCGAAGGGTTGTTGACCAGCACCTTTAATCGAGTGGCAAGCGTTGTGTACAAGACACCAGGCCTGACCAGATTGCTAATGTAACAAACTTCAGCCCATGACAATGCACCAAATCTGACCCACCCTCAAATTTTGACGAGCTATTTCCACGGACGGCAAGAGACCAGCCACCGACACTTGGTTGCTTTTTTCAACATCTCGATTTTTGTTTGAGTCCGGAAAATGAATATGACAACCTGAAATTAAGTCGGCAAAATCATAACAACAAATTTCTTGGGTCGAAGCGAAGTTGAACGATGTAATGAACCTGTTTGTTTCATCACAGCCTGCGTGTTCTTGCCACCGCGACCAATGATATGAGAATGGTCGGTGTAGGAGACATCGATTTTTAATGTAACGCGTGTGTGCTGCAAGGCAAGGGTCAAAAAGGCGAAGGACGGTCGAATCACCTCCGGGTTTTTATGGGAGAAGACAGAGGCAAGGCAAGTTTTCAATATCGCCTGGAAGGGGAGCGCTTCAAATGAGTTGAGATAGGTAGGCCCTTCTTTTGGGGCAGGCCATCTTTTTCAAGTGAATGTAAATAGCCCCGTGCAGTGTAGTTCCTGGTCCGGCGGGGAAATTAGTGCACCTCTCTGTGTAGTGGCAGGCAAATGGTTGCGAGGTACCCTTGGGGGGATGGATTCAGATGGTTGCATGCAAGGTACCCCCTAGCACCTACCCAGCCTCCGGAACGTTGCAAGGTACCCCTGAGGTCCGAAAAGGGGTGTTTTTTGCTTGCACTATATTGCAAAATTGGCCAAATCCCCCCCCAGCCACAATACTGACCTCTCTGGGGGGAATGCCTAATTTAGGCAAGTTGGGAAATTGGTGCACCCGGAGCCGGAGGGGAAATTAGTGTACCAGTGTACCTTGGTCGGGATAAATGGTGTATCCCAGGCGGGACCCCTCCCCTCCAGGACCTACACTGTGCTGTGACTGGGGGGGGCGGGGCCGGGGGGTCCCCCAATGGTACCCTACCCGCCCCGGCCTGGTACATTATCCCTTACCCGCCCCGCTCTGGTACCCTACCCGCCCCGATTTTTGCCCTCAAAATGCCCATTTTTCGGTCAAAAAATGCCCGAATTTCGACCGAAAACCCTTCAGTGCAAAAAATCGCGCGTTACGCCCGATAATGCACTTTATAGTTTTAAAAATGGCACCAAAGAAACTTGTATTGTACCCTGCCCGCCCCAAAAAATCTCCCCGCCCCCAAACCGGATTTCCCCCCCAGGTTCCAGGTACTACCCCCTTATACCCGCCCCGGATTTTTTCAATGTACCCTACCCGCCCCGCAAAAGTAGCCACATCACTGCTGTGCCCCATCCAAAACATACCTTAGAGCGCAAGGTGTTCAGAATCATTGATTTTGCATGGGCGACTTGGTCCGGTCCTCCAAGAATTCGAACGTACGGATCTGAAATTGGACACTTCGTCACGTTTGTGTGCGATCTGATCATCTCTCACTCTCACTATCATTATTCTGAACATGCCACGATCTCACAACAGCATTCGATCATTGACAACGATAGTTACAACAGTTGTCGCAGTTTTTCTTCCCCCACCCACGACGCGAAGACCGATCATTTCGATCAACCCGGTTTTTTATTTTCTCTGCCTTTGCGTTTCTACAAAATACCGTAACCGTATCTTAACTTCGTTTCCAGAGAATCGATTTTGCTATAGGTCACTCATTTGAATTTGCGCGCCCAATTTGTCCGTGGAGGAGTGGATTCAGTGAGCGATGATCACGGATGTACGTAAATCAAATAACGAAAACGGACAAGCTAACCCTTTTTGGTCTTCGCGCCGATTTTGAGACGCATCGGCCAGACGACTTGAGTGCCGCTGTCTTCGGCAACCTGTGTTCAATAAATTATCTATGTTCTATTTTCATCGAAGATTTGCTTGTTGATTGGCAACACGAGCTAGACAAAACCACCCTACTCGCCAAACCGTGAAGTTAATGTAATAATTGTCACAAGCACAAACCTTTGCAAAGAACTTTTTCGCCGATGGTGCCCCGTTCTTCACTGGTGCGTCGTCAGTGTCATCTGAAAGAAGAAACGTTTTGAATGACATTTGTGTTCTTATTGAAAAAACCAAATCAAAAATGTCACTGACTTGCGATCATCTGTTCCAACACCCGTCTGTCGACTTGTACCCGCTGTTCGCTCGTGTCACCCCCTAATTGTGCGTGACCCTGAATTTGCATCCCCTCTTCCCCATCTGGGTCCGATGACAGTGCGCTCTGGACATCGTCATTTTTACCAGACACGTCTGGCAATATTGAATGCGACATGATTTCTCAAGGCAATTGAACACCTTTCGTCAGGAGAATAGAACAAAATCGGATATTTGGTCGCTGAGTTCACATTTCGCTTGCTGGTGCAGCTCGTGATGGTGAAGCTGCCTCCTCCTGGCTAAAATGTTGGAAAAAGTTATTACATTCATCAGTGTTGCAGCGTTTTGAGATACGAATCGAACCGATGTACGGCACGCTCCAATTTATTTTAGAACACCAATGTTTCCAACACAGTTTAGCTCGAATTCGTTGTCAAGGGAAAGCATCAAGCAGTATGGGAATCAAAACGTCATGATGAGTCATGAAGACCACAGACACGACCACAAGGTAATCGGTACAAACACGGCAGTAGCACTTTAACACAATTAGGGGACCATATTCGTAAGTGAAAATAGTTGGTGATGAATATAAAAATAAAGAGTGTATGATACACTTTAGTCTTTAGTGTACATGTGAAACAATCTCAACACACAAAGTTCATTTCCTAAAATATTACAGTGAAATGACCAGACGAATCCCAGAAGTAAAAAAAACAAAATAAATGAACGATAAAAACAAATATGTGAACGTTTGTTTCTGAGATACGCTCACCACCGAAGCGTTGCACAAGAACGTTTTGCGCTCATACACAAGCTGTCGCTTCAGTTCGTGCATGAGCATGATCAATTTTACAGCAAAAAAACTACAGCAAGTTTTGGAAACATGTCACATGCGCGCGCACAGTTGAGTCAATTCGTCAACGCAGTTTAGTGCACCGCACTTCAAGGACAATTCTGTGGCTTGGCAGTTGCCTGATTTATCAAGAGAAGCAATCAAGGTGCGATTTGACACATTGCACGGAACATGATAAAAAGTCATGGGTCTCCAGAATTCTCTGTGCCAAAGGATCGATTTACCGATGATCATCAGAGTTTGTTTATTTGCAGCACCATACCAAACACCGCACTGTCTTCTTCATTCATAAAACTTAGACACAGATAAGTAACCATCGACTCGAATCAGATCTGAGACAAGATTGAATGAATCGCTTTGGGAGCGCTCGAAGTGAGCTGTTTCGCCCTGCCTTCGTGAACGGGTGGTGAACCAGGTCATCGTCAGTGTGAATGCGCCAGATGGTCAAATACCCAGGAGGAAAGGAACATGATTTGAAAAATGCAATATTTGTTTCAGGGATTTGTAATAATACCGATGGTGCAAAGCGCAATAAAGTTGTTGCGCAAACCATTCAGCTTTTTTGTGCACGCACAGCAGACGCCCACACACACACACATGCCGGCACACATTGATTTCATGTGAATAAAATGATCTGGGCAAAGAGTGATAATTGATGGAATTGAACACTTTGTCCAGTATTGCACCTAGTTGCAACTTAGACATTCTTGTATTCATGGTGATAAAAAAATGGGACTTATTTTTACATCATATATCCAGACCTAACTATTCCGCTTTGATCTGGGGACCGGGACAGCAAACATCGGTGACCTACATTGTTATACACTAACCATAAAGCTGAATGTCAGCACAAATGGAAAATCTGAGTTTACTTACTGTACATTGTAGTTGCATTCCAATCAATACCGTGCATCACGAAAAAAACAACTATACCAAAACACAATGCTTGGAACAAAGGCTATGCGAAAACACGTGACATTGGGATAAGCTCGGTCCAAAAACAAGTCAATAATTTCAGCACTGGTCACAAACAAGCCCGCTTGGTGCCAGACTAACTCATCCCTGTTGTTGTAGTCACGGAAACAATACAAGCTTGCATGCTTACATTGCAGTGTGACTGAGGGATTCGTTATCATAACCGGAGTATAATAACCACCAGTCCTGGATCTGGGATACACGTAATCTTGTGGTCTCTATGGCCTGCTACAAGTCTCAATGAACATAAGTCGTCGTTTGGGTTTGTATTAGCGAGATGAGCATCGGTGATAAAGCCCCAAGAATCACCCGGGGGCGGTATTCTCCTTACAACTGCTTGCATAAATGCGGATTGAAACAACACACCGCCCTGCATTGTACCTTTTTGAGCTATGCTGCGCGGTTGGATGTAGCCACTCGCGCCATTCACCACAATGCTTTTCGGTTAATGCCTTGTGGTTTGTCATTGATTAGTCTGGCTGTATTGTCATTTTTACAACGTTTCGAATGGCTTTTCTTTGCAATTGTCTTTCATCAATATCTAAGGCACAAGCGAAAAGGAAACTTGAACAATGATAGCAAACTGTAAACGCAACAATAACAACTAAGTACATTCAAATTCTGTCAGATAACAACTAAATTCAACGAGGCAGAAGATTCTATTATGAATGTATGACTATACATTGTATTACTATGCGAAACATAACATTTACGTATCAGCCCCGAAATATCTGGAATCAATCAGCATATCACGGTTCAGTCTAGAGTTTCTGGGTGCGAACCTCGGCCTGGCCGTAAACTGCGGGCGTCCACCGAACCGAAACGATGCATTTGGTGGAGGCGGTGGCGGACGGGGGAATCGAACCGGCAAAAAAGTTGGATATGGTTGTGCCATTTGGTATTCAGGACCAAACCACTGCGCCCTTGTATTATGGAAATGCGGCTGTGGCGGTGGTTGGTAGGCTATTGGGGGCATGATTGGATGAAGTTGTTGTTGGTTGAAGGCGGTGCTCGGTTCTGGACACGATTTCCTATTCTGATGCTTTCGTTTCATGCCCCTTCCTCGTCTCGCACCGCCGCGAGACCGAGAATCTGCAAAAAGGGGTGAAACTTGTGAAAAGAGACCGAGACAAGGAAAGAGGTTCGATCGGGATCGAGAATCGACCTTTTGGCCCACAAAAATGTTGCCTCAGGGTTAAAAAAGCGGCTATGGCGCTCGCTCAAATCTGAACTGTGTATAAATCTGAAATCATCCTCAGTTAAGTCACATGACAAAGAAAAATCGGACGCCGTCAAATCTAATCACCAAACGCAACTTACCAGCCGACAACCCAGAGAAATATCCGTCTCGATTTCGTTCATCGAATTTATCGAAATTCCCGCTTTTCATGCCTCGTTTGAAAGCTCGTTCCTGTTCGTCGTCACTGAAATCCTGCTCCTCCGCTGGCGCCTCTCGATCGAATTTAGATGAGGCGTCTGTGAATTTCTGCCTGAAAATTGAGTTTGCCTATTCTTGATAGAAGTTCGTTCCACAATCAAAACGGGTAAACAAGCAAAAGAAGCTCGCAACACTTACTTCAGCAGAGCATCCGTAAACACAGGTTTGGCGTATTCGGCAATCTCGGGCGTATAGAACACGGTCGAGCCTTGACCGATGTCGAGTTCAGTCAGATCAGAGACGGAATTATACCTGAAAAGCAAACAAATTATTTAAAGCATCAAGACAACAGCTGGCAAACAACCCCACCTGAGTGAGTACATTGGCCGCGTTACGGGCCCGAACACCTCGAACACTTCGCCACACGCCCGTCTGCGGTCAGTGAACAAAACCGAGTGGTCGTTCAGGGCTGGCACACCGATGTCCGACTGGATGACCACTGCAACGTGATGAGAAAATATTTTTGGTTTTGGCATTATTCACGGCTGTGTTTCGGTTAGTATCGTGATACAACACATATAATACATGTGTTCGCTTTGAGAAATACACAAAAACGCAGACCAAACGGTATTGTTTCACAGTATAATTTCAAAATTGTCCGGATGCCGAATTTCCAATGCAAATTAGTGATAAAATCTTTTGCGGTAAATTTATGCAAAAACCTCAGTTGTGGTTCAGTCAGTATCCGTTTTCGGTTACAAGTAAGTTCATAATATGTGAGTTTAGTTGTCCGAGAAACCTGTGCTCTTTCTATACCACTCACCCAGGCCGTCCACAATCGATGTAACAACGCCGAGTCGTTGCAGCGCCACGTTCTTCTCAACAGAAATGCACAATTTCTCAATTGGAGGCAGATCAGAGGGTAGAATTTCATCAGTTCCTTTCATCACCCAATGCCGATCCACTTTCCTGAAATGAATTTACGAAACTTTTGCTGAGAATGTATAATTAGAATCGTGTTCTCAAAAAAGAATTTTCACAATTGGCCAATTCTACAAACCGAGTGACATCTTTCCTTTTATTGTCAACGACAACAACGTCGTTGTCTGATGAGCTGTCAGTCCCATTGTCAGCGTCTGACGAATCACTGATCACATCTTCAATCTTCAATCGATAATTCGACCGACTGTCACATAAACTAGCAGGACCGAACGATGTTGAAGTTAACACAGTCTGAAGAACAAACACGTTAGCTACAAAAACTCGATTTGTTCGGTTTTGGGTTCAGTTTTTATGTTGCGTTTCTGTCCTGAGGCAAAATACGACAACACGAACGCCAGTCTCTTGTTACCGGTTGCGACTTTATCGTATTTGCTGCTGAAACTTGCCTCATCGACCAGCTGACGTACAACGTGCGAAATGATAACCGCGTCGGTCATAACAGGCTGGCATTCCTCTTTATCGCTGTCAGCGTCGTCCGGTTCCTGTGGAGCAATCCAAATCATTATTGTTTGTTGTTCCCTGGCAACTGGCAGCAATACGCCACCAACCAAGATGATATGATAACGATCGCTCGCTAACGCGACGCCGAAGTCCCCTCCAGAGTTAGTGAGGAAAAATGAAGTCATAGGAAAAAATCGAGGAAAAACGCGAAAACGTTAGGGGGAAAAATGAACTTTAGGAAAGATGAAAGGCAGCAAAATTTATTAAAAACGTGCTTTCGAGAAAAATAAATTTCCGGTATTTTTTCCGGAATCTAATCGGGTAATTTATTTTCGTTTCGACAATTATCAGAGGGCTTCGGTTCGGAAAAAACGGTTTTCTCCACTTTTTTTGAAAATAAAACGTTTTTTTCAGTTGGTCACTACCGTAAAAACCAGTGATGTGGTTGGGGGGTATGGGGGGTATCACCCCCCCCCCCAACTGCTAGGTAGCTTTCTTGCTCCGGAACCCATACCCCCAAACTGGCTAGCTAGCTTTCTTGCTCCGGTCACCAAGTAAAAAAAGTGTTGATTTTAGTGCCAAAATGACCATTTTATGGGCCAAAATGGTCAAATTCGTTCAAATTTTCTCACACATGCACAAAAACACGCATTTTAAGGCTTATTTTAGCATAATTTCGACCAATTTTTATACCCCTGTTTTTGACTTCTGGACCAATACCCCCCAAATCGGGGTACCCGGCTAGCTAGCTAGCTTTCTTGCGCCGAACCCCTCCAGCTAGCTAGCTTTCTTGCTCCGACCAACTACATCACTAGTAAAAACCTAAATACAGCCCCTTCCCGGAATAGAGCCCCCCCCCGTAATACAGCCCCCCAAAAAGGGGTCAGTGAATTAATAGAGCCCCCCTAAGTAACATCCCCCATACAGTAGTGTATTAAGGCTTGATAGTGGTGCATAGGTAAATTTATGCACGTTTGTTGTTCGTTCAGAGCACATAATACGCCTCTAATTGACGAATAGACACGAATAAATGCGATTACAAGCGAAAAAAGCATCCTTTCACGCCCCTTTTTAGGGGTTCTTGGGGGTATTTCTGGGAACAATTTTTCAGGTTCGGGTCAGTGAATCAATAGAGGCCCCCCAGGAATAGAGCCCCCCAAAATGGGGTCAGTGAATTAATAGAGCCCCCCTTCTATTTAGGTTTTTACGGTATACCACGCGGGTT
Source organism: Rhynchonema sp. JSB1_4 (assembly GCA_030248065.1). Taxonomy (NCBI): domain Eukaryota; kingdom Metazoa; phylum Nematoda; class Chromadorea; order Monhysterida; family Xyalidae; genus Rhynchonema; species Rhynchonema sp. JSB1_4. The sequence continues at coordinate 71,018 of JASAMV010004042.1, forward strand.
GCGGTAGCTATGCTGACTGTGCTAGAGCTACCGTAGTCAAAATTACCGGTCAGCGGTCTACCGGTCTGTGAATTACGTTCCCCATTTTTTGGAAGAAAGTGTATCACAAAAACGGTGTTTTTTGCCTTCCTCCCACACATCGGCCTGCTACTACACTGTCCATGAGAGAGAAGGTGTTCGACTTGACCGTGTGTTTCATTTTCATTCGAATCAGGCAAAAGCCTAAGCCCAGGTCAGAGGTCGCAATCGGGCCGGGCCGGGCCGCGATTTTGGGCTTCAGAGATTTGGACGGAGGATCGGGGGGCCGGGCCCAGTGTAGTACTTGGTCAGGGTGTTGACAATAGATAGATTGGGACCCGAAAGTTGTTGACGATAGATAGATGACCCAAGTTCGAAATCTGGGGGGGTCGACCCAGACTTGTTGACGATAGATAGATGGTGGGGGGCAGTGTAGTTCCTGGTCCGGAGGGGGAACAGACGTACCCTCCACTATTTTCGGAGGGGGAACAGACGTACCTACCTGGGGGGGGAAGGGGGGGGGGGAAGTCCCAATTTGGGGGGGGGGACGGAAAAAAGTCATTTTTTGAGGTCGAAAAATTGGACTATTTTTGCCTTCTTTTGCGAAAAATCCCCTATAAAAAGGGTATTTTGGCGTTTTTTTGGAGGTTTCACCTAAAGTTTACCTATTTTTGGCCTAAAAATGCCTATTTTAGGCCTAAATTTGCCCATTTTAGGAAAAAATTGGGGGGAGCAGACGTACCCGGAGGGGGAACAGTGGGGCAGGCGTACCTCGGAGGGGGAACAGACGTACCCGAGGGGGGTCCCCCCCCTCCCCCCCCCAGGAACTACACTGGTGGGGGGTCGCCAAAAATTAAGGTGTCTGTACTAATAAGTAGATAATAATGAGTAAATATTAATGGAAATGAACTTAGATCTACTAAATCCGCGCGTAGCGCGCGATTTTTTACCTATTTGGGGTGAAAAATACCGATTTTGAGCCATTTTGAGTCAAAAATGTCAATTTTGGGTTCGAAATGTGTTGACGAGATAGATTGTTCCCGAAATTTGCTGACGATAGATAGATTAGCCCATAAGTGTTGACGATAGATAGATGAAATCAAAAAGTGTTGACGATAGGTAGATGAATTTGGGGGGACCCCCCCTCCAAGTACTGCCCTGGCCGGGCCGGGCACCCTGGCCGGGCCGGGCACCCCGGCCCGAAGCTTCTGAAGTGCCTTATTTTACTGAAAAAGTTGGGATTTTTTTTGTCAAAAATACTAAAATTCCTGCCGGATTCGGCAAGTAAGTGATCACAGTACTTGTATATCTGACAACTTTTTCAATGATTTCAATGAAAGCAATCATTTTTTCACCAAAAAATAGGTTCAAAAAAATCGCAAAACTCGGGTAAAATAAAAATCTAATCTGACCCAAACAAATTCGGGCCGGACCGGGCAACCGCATGTATGAGTTGGGTAACTGTCCTTTAACGGCGGTTAGATTTCACAAGGAGTCCTCAGCTGAACTCACAAGGAATAAACTAACCGAGGATGATCTTGCACAATCCGTTGTTTCCCCGTAATCAACCAATTTCAACATGGTAAAGCCCCGATGTAATGCGGTGGGGGCGGGGCGAGGTGGACGGCGAAATCAATGCAAGAACGCACAACGCAGAACGGACACGGACGGACGGGACGAGCAATGCGGGAAGTGGAAACCAAAAGTTCAAAGGTTTAGGATTAGGTATTATCATACAGTTCAAATTCTCTTTCTCTTCTAATTCGATTTCCAAGTCCAACATGGGGCATAAAATTTGAGTTTGATGCACCTGAACCGGTGGGTGGTTCGTGGTGGATCTGTCATTACGGGTTTCTTCGGGTGCTGGAAGGCTTACTCGGCATCATTCATAAGCTTGGAGCCAATCTGCAAGCACCCTAAAACTACAACTATCAGAGAGCTCGGTTGGTTTGTGCTGGTTCAGGACTTCCGGCTTGATTCCGAAAATACTTCGCAAAGCCAGTAAAACACAATCGTTATTCGTTTATTCACAAGTTTATGATTGTTTTCCTCATGCGCTGCTCGTACTTCCTGTGTTTCTACATTTAGATACTGACCATGAAAACCAACAGAATAAAATAATTGAAATTTTAGCACCACGTAAACAGGTTTCCGTCCATGTTTTTATGCTCCAATTTAGCTGCGAGCTTAGTTTCGCATGTCACAATCATTCATTTGAGCCAGACATCAAAGTAGGCCAACCAGAAGCGAAAAGCCACCATGCGCGTGCCGTACCCTCATTTACACAAAGGCGTATTTTCAATTATCCAGGCGCTTTGTAGTTACGCATATAACTGAAAAATAAGCGGACAAGCCACCAAACGTGCTATGTATGATCACGACTGGATCCTTGTTACGTTCTAGTACCATTGGTTTGCACAGCCGGGTATGGTCTGGTTTGGTAAACCCGTACTACTCTGTGGGTCTTGCTGTCAATTTAGATTAGGCATGTGTGGCCCACCCACAGAAATCCGCAGGTAAAAATGAACCCAGGAAATTAGTTTTCTTGTGTTACACCCCCAGGCTCAGCCGTGTGTATTTTCATGACTGTTCGGTTTTTTTTTCGCTGTGAAAAACACGGTCGGCTGCACTCCCTCGGTAGCCATATACTCCGTGCTTGTTTGGCGACACCTCATTTGGGTAAATGAACCACCAAAACGTCACGCCCTCGAAAACGAGTGCGGACACTGAACGCTTGTTTGTCGTCATGAATAAGCACCTCGCTCACTTTTGACAAATACAACAGCAAGCCAACAACAGAAGAACAAAGATCTGATGTCCGTCCATTTGTCTTGCGATATATACATGTATACATATAGAATATTGAACATCGGGGCAGCTCCTTCATATCATATTGCTGACAAAATTATGCGGCCTTTGTTGCAGAGGACTGACCCTGTAACCGTATACCGTGCCCATATTTTCGCCCACGTTGTACTTGTGGAGGCCAAACGTACGTTGAAGTTGACGCGCTACTTCACGCACACTCATTCAACCGTTGGAATTTTGCTGACTGGAAATCCTGTCATAAACAGGTGGTTAAACAATGGAGTCGTTCTTCATTTCACATGGTTTGTTTTGCGGAAAACTTTTAGGGCTGAGCTCAGTGACAATAACGGGTTTTAAGAAGCCTTTTAGCGTAATTTAGAAACATCGCATCCGTTTTTCTGTCGTCTTTTTGCCTTTGACGGTTTACCAACGTAGTGAAGACATCATGCGAGGCATTATCATTTCCACTGGCATTGATTTCAACTCAGTCACCATTGTACTACACAACGAACATCCTGTATTTTCCAGCATCAAATTGAAAGACAACCAACAACTGTTGCTGTGCACTCGTTAGTTTCCAGCTGTTGAGCGTTGTTTTGGGCCTCAACTTAATTTTTTTGTGGTTTTAGGGCGGGCTTAGGTTGAATCCGGAAAACGGAATCCGGAAATATTTCCGGAAAACGCGTTACTTTTGCATGTAAATTCTTACGTTTTCCGGAAATATTTCCGGAGCATAGAAATGTTTTGTATTTTTTCATGCAAATTATTTCCGACTTCCGGATTCCGGATTTAACCTAAGTTCGCCCTGGACAACTAATGTGCACCTCAGTAGATACAATCATTCTGAGAGAACGCAGGCTATTTGCGTGTGACAAGGCTGTATTGACTTGTTTTTTAAAGCTTTTGGGACGTTATATGCTGCTTTTTTATATTTCCCAGACCAACCTGAGTGTTTTCAAATCCAGTAAAAAATGAAACTGAATTTGTGTTTACCCATTTCCCAAAATTCCGGTTTTTCAATGCGTCGGAGTTTTAAAGACTTCTAGTGTTTTGAATCAACACTTCATTGGTTAATACAGCCCTGTCATGTTGTGCATTGGCCGTATACTTGCTTGCTGATGTCCCACTCCAAACACTTTATCGCACTGACCTTGGTGGTTATTCATGCATGCCGTGGTGGTCATGTACTGTAGATGCTAAACACCACTGTGCACACCTGGTATGTGAATCTGTTCACCAAAAAATGTGCGATCGACGGTAACGGAGTCGCTATGAAAATTGTTCATTGTAATTGCAACCCGGGAAAAAACTGTGCTCTGGCTAATGCTCAGCAAACCTCTCACATGCGACGGCCAGTCACGTATTCCCGCACGGGCAGCGATCCTTCTTGCAAAAAAACTGCCATCAAACAACCACGGCCTTATCACTGAAACAAAGCATAGATGTTCGGCTTAGGGTGGTATTAATCACTTCCAAACACTGAAAGTGTGATAATGTTTTTGTGGGTGTTGTCCTTGCATATTTTGTGCTGATGTCCCATGTCAATCGAATCTGGCCAGTGCTCTGCCCTGTCCTGATTTTAATTCTGTTGCTGTCACTTGGTTGTGCATCAAACACTCAAAACGTTTGGTATGGACTTTTTATTGACGTGAATCATTGATGAGCGTGCTGCTATGTCGCACAGACAAAGTTCACCTATGACAATCGGCACAATACATATGTAATGTCTGCCTACCTCACCTGGTGCGGAACGTGCACACGGATACTTTTACACTTTAGCACAATACAGTTTTTTTATCAGACAATCTAATAATGCCGGTAAAAATGCTGTCAAATCAAGTACACCTAATCACATGGACTACGGCCATGTCGATGATATTTCACTCAGTGTTCGGGATATCGGTGGACATGAAGAATGCACTGATCCAATCACTCGATCGAACCGAGGTGCCAAAACTTGATGATGGTGTGTGAATCCAGAGGGTGATCCAGTTCGTTGCAGTTCACAAGTAAATTACTTTTTCGCAGGTTCACCAACAAACGTCAGCATCGGCGTCTATGTTGAATCGATGGGAGCGCTGAAGGAGAACGATATGGTAAGACTGCGGTGTCGGAAACAGCCATGTATAAAAAAAAAAATTGTTGTCGGCAAGTAGCGTAGCGTGACACACTCGGTGATCGGAGTGGTGGTGTTTGCTTTGTGAAAAGGATTGACGATGGCGGCCGTCATTGGTGCCACACTGTATCCTCAATATCAAAGGTCACGCAACCAACACTGCTTGACCAGTCACCACATTTGATACCCCTGCTTGGATGTACTATTACAGATATTGGCATGGATAACAAACAGACTTTTCTCATTTCAATTATCCTAATGTTTCAGGCAAATTCGGCTGTCTGGAGGCCCGTTTCGTGTTCACGCGTTCCATCGGCTACCACATGGTGCAGACTTATTTCCCAACAGCGGCCATAGTCATCATTTCGTGGGTTGGATTCTGGATCGATCCCACAGCCGTGCCGGCGCGTGTCACACTCACGTTCACAACACTGCTGACACTGACCACGATGGTTGGTTCGATTTAGTGTATATCTAGTTATCTAGAAAATTCTAAGTCATTCTAAAATATGTACTTGCAACACTTGGGCTGCTAGGCTGAAGCTTGGTGATCGGCCGGTCTTGCCTGGTCACGCGACTCCTTGCAAAAAGCATAGTGGGATACACTGATTACACTACGTTTGACCAGTGTAAAAGTTGTGCTTCATAGACAGGCGACAGGCAACTTCTCCTGTTCAGACAGCTGGTAAAGCATGAGACGCTGTTAAAAACCAATTGCGTCAGTACCTCCCAAAACAACTCGTTAAGTCACATGCCACGATGAACACTGCAATACTGGACCGGGAAGCGGTCCGATCAAACATGCTTGATCTTATACCAATGTACATAGCTCACAATAATAACGGGGATCTGCTGCCAACAAGCAAAACTCACCCATAGCTCACAATCCACCTTTGCGTTGCAGGGCGCGGGTCTGCGCTATTCACTACGCGAGTGTCGTACGCCAAAGCGATCGACTACTGGTACATGGCCTGCATGTCTTTCGTATTCGCTGCGTTGGTCGAATTTGCATTCTGCAATTCGTACGTTCGTCGAGCGGCTAAATGTGACAACGAATCGAACAAGATTCAGATGCGGATTGAACAGAATCGGCAGAGGAAACTCACGCACCGGTTGGTTAATGCGCTTGTTCGAAAGGTTTTTGTCTGCGGAAGAAAGATGCTGTTTGGAGTCTCAATTTATGTTCAAAACCCGAACACACCCACAAAGTGTTGATTGGTGTGCAATGCACCGTGACTTTCATCGCATGGCCCTGAAATTCTTCATCAAAAATAAATTCACAATTTTGATCAGGTCATGGTGAGACCATTAATGTGAAGAAACATGATTCTTGACTTGACAGTATCTTGTGGCCAAATGCCCCAAAAAAATTCGAATGAATAACGAGTGCTTCCCAGGATTTTACCCATTGAGTGTGTAAGTTGCCTGACTGC
>JASAMV010004043.1:0-22535 GCA_030248065.1 Rhynchonema sp. JSB1_4
TATGTTAAGCCCTGCTTTCGTTCAGTTACGTATTGCTCGGTGTACTTGGACATCGTCGGGGTCAAACAATGTTATAATGCCCATGGGCAAATTCATTTACGTAATTCCTGTTGAAAACTGAAGCTCGCCTTTGAGTTTCAGGGTTCGCACGTCGCGCACCTTTTCTGTTCCACATTTCTCAACAAAAAATTGTTTTGTATCAAAGAAACTTATTTTACTTTAAAAAATACAAAGTTTTTGCTCAAAAAAATACGCCACGCGGCGACCCACAGCACACCAAATCGGGACAGAGGTTGTATCGGTGAGCTGTGTGCGATGATCCGATCCCGCAGCCGTGACCCGCAGCTATGATGTTTCACCAACCCACGCCGATGTGCACTTGGGTGGTGAGTTTGATCGCATTTTTCCTCACTTATTATTGCTTACACTTTGTCCAAACTTTGTCTTGCGGCTTAGGCTTAGGCTTAGATATTGTGCAACTTTGTGGAAGCGAAACGCATAATCTGGCGCCACTATCATTCTGCTCCAAAAAAGTTTATATTTTGAGTGATTTTCAACCCACGTCGAAAAGATTTTGTTGATCAAATTGAATGAAAGGATGGCATTTTTCAGTGGCAGGACGCCCCGCCCGCGTTCCAAATCTACACACACAGCGATTGCCGTTGCTTGATTTTGACTTTTATTCATGGACTGTTGCTTTTTAATTTTCTTTTGACTTTTAACAGTGTGATTTAACGAAATGTGATTTGAAGCGTGCTTTTATGCCAACGAATTTAATATTCACGTTAGGATGTTGCATGATAGAGGTTATTTTATAATAAGAAGGTAAAACGCTTTGGAAAGTGCAATTTTAAATGAAACCAAGAAGTATTTTCCGTTGCTGCGGTATGTATGTACATACGTTCGAGTTGTGCTATTTGCATATGATGTGATCTTTTGTGACGTGACATTCAGATTTTGAACTCTACCCTGGGTCAAGATTTCTTGAAATCAAACTTTCCGTGGTGATTTGAAGCCAAATTAGTGCTTCAGTCATTGGCTATTATTTGAAGACAACCATAATTGTTGATTGTGCTGTGATGGATTCAGTGCACGATAAAATGCTCTTCTTAAAAAAGTGCTTTCATTGCCAGCTTTCCTTGGCGCATGTCGGGCGCTGCGTCCTTCGTGGTCGGTATTTTGCATCGTTTGTCGATAATAATAATAATATCATAATATTATAACAATAATAATCATCATAACAACATAATTTTTCTGATTGTGATTCGTCACTTCTATTCATCTATCCCTCGGCACGTTGTAACACTGAGTTCAAACGTTTGTAAATTTATGAATGTAGCATTCTATGTATGTACCTGATGTGTACCTACATGATGAAAGATCTACAAATCAAGTTCTGGCCAACTGCACAAAGAAAACAACATTACGTTCCATAATAACATTCAAAAATGTCACACTTGAGCACAGGAAAATTTGATCACTTGCCATAATGGCAAGATAGTCGGCATAAGTTACTGGTGAGAACAAACGAATGAACAGAAAATGCCCTATTTATTATACTTGACAAAATCGAAAGATTTACTGGCCGTTGGCAGGTGTCACTTGCTAAAAAAACCCAAATTGCACTGACTGACCAAACAGTTAAATTTCAGCGTAAACATTTAAAAATTAATGATTTTCCAAATATTTTCGCGCCAAGACACACTCAAATCTGAAACGGGTTCCTCCCATCCGAAATGAACACTTTTTCCCAAAATTCAAACCCGCCGGCGAGAAGCGAATTGGCTCCCAAATTATGCGTATCGTTGTGCAACAGACATTGTTTGGTGCCAGCGTTGTAGCTGAAGCCCTTGCACACCCAACCGGTACATTGGTCAGCTGCAGCGAGCGAAACATTAACTGGCCTCGTAAGCGCAAACTTGTATGAATGGCGGAGCAAACTTATGATTATAGGGTGGTCCAAAAATATAGCTACACTAACATAGGTTAGTGATGATGCACTGCAACCACATATGGTAAATTTCGTCTCTGATCTGACGGACACTATCTTCAACGAAGTCATTTGAGGGCTAAGGGGTTAAATGATGGGTTGGGTTGCGGGGAGGTAATGCGGGCGAAAATTGAATCGCGTAGGTTTCAAATGCAATGTGGGGTTGCGGGCAGAAGTTCTATTGAAGACCCGCACCCGGTTCTTGCCGATGCGGTATTGTGAAAAATGGGGTTGCGGGGATGAGGGTAGGACGTCGATAATTTATGGCTTCTCTTTGTCACGCTTAGAAAAATGTTTAGGTACTGGCGAAAAAGTTTAAAATTGGCAATTTTTTTCTGATCTGGGGGGGGGGTGGTTGGTTCGGTCGCAGGTGCAGTCAAAAATGTTTCAGACCCGCAGCTTTCGTGCTCAGCTTTCAAACAACTGAAAACAGAGAATCTGCAATCCCATTGTGTCAAACGGAGTGCACGTGTTTATATGTATAGGCAATCCATCGGCTCATGGCACTTTTTATACCAGCGCGCATGCAGCAGCACACGCCATTTTCTAAACAGATGTGCACTTTGGGCGAGTGCATACTTTGATGGCGACTTTTAAAATTACCTGGTTTTCTAAGCTGCTTGACATACACATCTCTGCACTGTCGCAAAATTTGGGGATGTTTCAACGGATAGCTGCCGAAAAGTAGATGCACTCATTGACGGCAGTAATTTAGCGTGCAGCCTGTGTGTGTGGAGTGCCATGAGCTGGCGGATTGCCTATAGGTGCTCTTCTGGTTTATTTTTAGGTGAAAATGATTTTTTAGAGTCATAGGGTGATATTTTCGAAACGGTGTAAAGGTCAGTTGGGTGTAAAGGTCGGTGGAAAGCTCGGTGTGAGAAAGTTTCAGTGTAAGCTTGAAACATTGCACGCTGAGCAAGCAGCAGACGCGCGTTTCTAAACGAAAGGTCAACTTTGACAGTTTGCTGTGGAAGCGTAAATCGTTTGTTTGCAATCTGGTTTATTTAAGCTGGTTGCAAAACTTCTAAAGGATATTTGCAAGTTACCTAACATTTCACCGCAAGGCTGTTGGAAATTGAACATTCATTGACGGTGGTCAAAATTTTGCGTCACTACTTCGCAGCAGAATCAAACGGCTCATGAAAGGTTACGAATTCACAATATAGTTTAAAAACGCTTGTGCACAGCTCAAAAAATATTGCAAACAAACTATTTACACTTGCAAGCAGCTGTCAAGTTGCTTTCGTTTAGAACCGCGTCTGCTGCTTGCTCAGCGTGCATGTTTCAGCTTACGCGGCTTACACTGAACTTTCTCCACGAGTTTCCACCGACTTTACACCAACTGACCTTTACACCGTTTCGAAATATCACCATAAATAGCACAGCGGTTATGAATGACTCAATGTGAAAATTAGGAATGATTTGATGAATTTTATGTGTCATTGTGCGACCAATACCTACTATTGAGTTTTAGTATCGTGTACTGATTTTAAGACGACCAAAAATACGATTATATTGTCCTTGTTGAGCCACCGAAGTTATAAAGCGGCCATAAAGTATAACACTAGTTAAAGTGTACATTTTGTTTAGAAAATGGCGTGTGCTGCTCTATGCGCTGTGTGTATAAAAAGTGCCATGAGCCGATGGATTGCCTATACATATAAACACGTGCACTCCGTTTTGGACACAATGGGATTGCAGATTCTCGTTGTTTTCAGTTGTTTGGAAAGCTGAGCACGAAAGTTTCAGAAGAAATCTGTACAAATTTAGCATGCAAATTGATTGCGCAAATAAAGATAAGCGTGTTATGCTTCGCACACTGTTCTTGGAATTCTGCAACATCGAAAACACATAGAGAGTCGAAACTTGTGCTCTCTGAGCATGGGTCAACAAAAATCAAACATCCGAGCATGCGCTGAGGACCCAAACCCGCAAAAAAATAGGATCAGTTCTAATCGAGAAAATGCGGTTGCGGGCCGATTTGGCCCGCAACCCGCAACCCGCACGCTGCTATGTGAAGGACACTCTGCGTGCGGGTTGCGGGCCGGGCTCGGCCCGCAATCCGCGACCCGCAACCCGCATTTCTTGTGTCTTCACAATGCACAGTGCGGGTTGCGGGCCGATGTGGCCCGCAACCCGCAACCCGCATGCATTGTGAAGGCCGCCTTTGAAGTCAATATTGAGATTCAAGTGTCGGGAAACTGCTGGTACCCGAACCAATTCAATTTTAAACCCCTTACATGCAGTTGCTCTGCATCACCTTTGACTCTGTGTACAATATACTAGACAATATACACATCACAAGAGAGCCGTGACGTCTTTTAGCCGTATTTGTGACATCTGTTTGGTCACAATCTTTTCAGCAGTTAACCGGCGTGGACACAAAATTACTGCCTTTTGGTCACATGCTGTCTGCCAAGATTTTGCCAGAATGTCGAAATGTGCCCACAAAAAGATTAGATTTAGACACCACGGCCAAACAAATGGAGTCCAGTTTGATCGCATTTCGAGCGCGCCAATTGTATTATGTTCTGAGACAGCAGTTCTCAAAAGGGATTAGTCTAAGGTCATTCAGTTAAGCTTGAAATACAAATGTGACCAAAGATGTCTCTTTTCCGCGGGCTTATGGTAATCTCGTCAAATCATCGCGTCAAATCTTTTCATCAAATCACATGTATTATGTCTCACGCTCATGTATTATTGTGTGCCGGTTCAGTCCCGGGGCACGGATTCAGGCCCCGGCCATTCAGGCCCGGACCGATTCAGGGCCGGCTGGAGCCTATGCCTAAGCCTATAAATGGGTCAAATATGCTGGGCCTGAATCGGCGTAGCCTAAAAACTGGGCCTGAAAAGGTCGGGCCTGAACTTCCGGGCTTGAAAAGTCGCTGCATACTCGTGTATCATTGCTTGATTTGACGCCATGGTTTGACGACAAAACGATTAGCTTCATTTTGTGTCCTCACCGCTTTTGAAAAGGTTGTGACCAAAATATCTGTCACAACTACAAGACGTCGCTGACCCTCTTGTGATGTTCAAATACGGTAACTGTTTTTGGACCACCCCACATGAGCAACAGTACAAAACTCGAGCTCACCACATTTCAGGTCGATGCTTTGCGTGGATGTCTCATAGACGATGTTGGCCGAACCCATTTCTCCATCGGCAATTCGCTTCAGTAGTTTTGGATTTTCTGCGCGGTTTAAGACAAAAAGAATAATACTTTTTGCGGGGCACTATAGCTGGCGCGCAAAAATAACTAATAAAAGCGAGTCAGTCACCGGTGAAACATGTTGTTGCTTGCACGCCACTCCATGATCCGCTCTGACCATCACACATGACACCAGTTGAGTCAGAGAAGCTGCCTTCTTCGCAGTTGAATGTGGCCTGAGAGTGGGGCATTATGCGTACTGTACAGTACCAGCTGCAATTTGTGGCTGATTGGCGGCAGAGCCTGCCGCGCCTGCAGGCTTTGCATGGACACATAAGCGGTCGCATTCGAGCCTGCCGCGCCTGCACAGGCGCGCGATGGATGCACTGCTGCGCTTGCTTGCTTTTGCGACATTTAGGTTTCACCAAGATTTTATGTCTTTCTACAAAATGTAACTTTGGCTACAGTTCTATTGTTCGTTTTTGCAAGGCATGTGCTGTCTTCCATCGCAAACGTGGTCAAAATGCTTTGAAACAGCTAAAAAAACAATTAAAATCATATCATAAGTCAAACAAAGCAGCTGTGCATCCGCCGGGCCTGCAGAGTCTGCGCAGGCGCGGCAGGCTAAGTATGTGACCGCTCATGTACTGTGCATGCAAAACCTGCAGGCGCGGCAGGCTGCTATCTTTTATATTGAGCCTGCGCCTGCAGGCGCGGCAGGTTCTGCCGCCAATCAGACAAAAATCGCAGCTGGTACTGTACTTTGTGCGCATATAGCACACGGCAATGAAGCAACGATTCGACTGGAGAGCACGTGTTACTCAGGGTACTAGTGCGCCTGCGCCACCCACATTTTCGGAAGGCCGGTCACCATGCCTGTTTTTCCTCCAGAATTTGGCTTTAGCCTGAATCCAACCCACAGTGCCTTATGCCTAGGCCTTAACAGAGCCTGAAAAGTCCTTAAAAGTGTGGAGGGTGGCCCTGATGCTGCAATATTGTGAAAAAAAGACGTTTCGCGATAAACAAGGGTTGGCGCTCGTTGTGGCGGCACACATGGCGCATGGCATTAGTTTCTACGCGAAAGATAATGCACCGAGGCAGTCCACAAGCACCAAACCCCGGTTCATACTATACTTGTCTGTCCGGTATCACTTCACCTGTGTGTTAGCAACGTAGTTGTTGTGCACATTTGGGTACGCCGGTTGGTTAATAGTCGGAGAGTCGTAGGTGATGCTCAGAACGTTGCCATTCGGGGTCAAGGCTGGACAAACTGAAAAAAAATGAAAAACTAGCCCGGATACAGCATCTGTTGAATATCATAAAAGAATGGCTTGGACGTCCGATGTGGAAGACACAACTACACTCATGAAATAACTTGGCTGTCCAGACCAAATTGCAGTCGTCAGTATTCAAAAACGTATTGCAGTTAATCTCCAAAAACATACTATAATATATCGTGTCCATTTCGTGCCTATTCTCAGTCGTAAAAAAAACTGTAGCATTTTACACTATATTGTAGAAAATCTTACACTCCGAAGTGTCGGAAAAAATCTATTATCAATAGTGTAGGATTCCACACCAGGACAGTGTGCTTGTGGCCTACACTTCAAAAGTGTAACTTTCGTAATACAATTCCTTGAAATATATCTATACTTATTGCGCTATATGTATAACTTATCCATATCGCGAACGAAAACAGTACCAGCTGCAATTCTCAGTGAATTCTGCACGTGCTCGTGCAGCACGCGTGCACCGCGTGCACGCCTTCGACCGCTTCAGCACGGTGCATGTGGTGCATTCGGCCTCCAAACCTTTTGCGTGCTGCACGCGTAAAAGCTGACTTCACCCAGAGTTGCAGCTGGTACTGTATATATTATACACACCTTTCAGACACTGCATCGCAGTCGTCCATTGTCGTGTGTGATTGCATCGTTGTGCCTGCAGCACCTGTCCATTGGCGGTTGTCATGTTCGGCTGACATTCGTGCGTCACATTGCCCTCGTGGATGGTGCTGTTTGGCGCCACTTCCCAGCCGTACACCAACGTCGATGCGTCAGCTCCATTGGGTAACACCAGATCTGATCGGAGGCATACTGCAACGGACGCACAGTTGCGTCAAAACGTAGATGCGACCGCACACAACTATAACCTGTCTGTATCAGGGGGCACGAACGTTACCGTGGGGAAGTGTGACTTTCTTGAGAACATTGGGTGGAGGTATAATGTGGGTCGAGGATTCGAATTCGGGGTCCATTTGTTGGTGTGCCTCATCTTAGTAGCTCATGAACACAACACCGTTTGGGTAGAAAATTGGATTTTGCCAAAAAAATGGAATGATGAGTCACAAACCAGAAAGACATGCATTAGAAAGTGGAGGAAGGGAACACGAGCGACATGAATGCATTTTGACGGACTGCATACCTGGTTTACAGTCGAGCGCGGTGTTGTTCCACGCGTGTACTGCGGAAGCCCTGGAAGACGTGCGAACATTGTGACTACAAGATGCTCAAACTATATATAGAAATACACTAAGAGAATAGAGAATATAGGGAATATACCAAGCAGTCAAGAAAGCGGAGAGACCCAGCATGTTTGCACCGTAGCTACATACCTGCCAGAGTTTACAGCTGGCCGAACACATTCCTAGGGCTGCACTTAAATGGAATCACTAGCACACCATTTTGAACCGTTTCTCAATTTCAGCGAAAAGTCCTCCGAGACCACAAGCACACCAAGTTCACAAAAAGCTCCAGATAGAAAAGTTATATAGTTTCCTGGCATTTTATAACCAAGATTGTTGAATATTGCAGAACTACAGTGGTCGCTATGAATCTTCTCAACGGGTATACACCATCGGAAGTCCAGGCACATGTGTAGGCCCATTTACGCTCTGATGTTTCACGTCGATCATAAAATGCGCGATCAAAAGCAACACGTACGGGTCAGCCAAGCAAGTGCGATCGTCACTGGCCATTCCTGACGGGGTCAACATGTTGACGGGACAAGATAGTGTGCCGACGGTCCCATGTGGGTAGTAGAGCGAGCCGGAACGATTACCGATAAACGGACCAGGAATACTGGCCAGGTTGTTGCCAAGTGGCTGCAGCGCGGGGCACACTGAAAAAAGGTGCCGTTTCCGGAATCACAATGAACAGACCGTATTGAGACGCTCAATTTTGTTCGAATATACATACCTAACACTATAGCCTCAGTCTGCTGCACCTAATCTTATCCGATGTTGGTCCGTTTCTAATGGTATGTAATTTTGTGTGCCTAAAGCCATTTTCAATTCTTGCTTTCAATCTTCGCCCTTTGTTCCGGCCTCGTTATGTAGCTGATTTCGCTTTTTCGAAACACTTTGAGGATGTGTAGATCGAATTAAAACTTTCATATCCTTAACAGGCCGTACTGCAGACAAACAAAATTCTGGATTGTGGAATGCAAAAACAAAAGAAATAAAATGTGGTATACAAAAGCCAAACCAAACACCTCGCAGACACGGCACCATCGGTTCCCATGTCTCGGCTCCGATGCACTGGACAGATCGTGTGGCATATTCGGGATATCCATCGTACGCCCACAGCTTGCTTTCGCAACAATCGCATCCGTAGTTCAGCGTTTGCACACCAGATTGATCGATGTAGTGACGTTGGTAGCGGGCTTGCGACGGCAGTGCGGGAATGGACGTGCACACTGAAATGACGCGCAGCTGCTGCAGTAAACGTCCCAAATCGCTGCCGTGCCGTGAGGTATACGCCCCATAGTTAAGGCTAATAGTTTTGTCGTCAAATCATGTCGTGGCAAGTAAAATCGTCAAACGAGCAACAATACATGAGCCCCAAATGAGCGAGAAAATAATATATGTGATTTGACGACATTATTTGCAAATTTTCCATAGGCGTTCGCACTGACGAGCCCTGGCGCCTCGGTTTGTCTGCGAAAGGGCGAAACTGAGACAAATATTACTGCGCTCAGTACATTACCATAAGTCATTGTTAACGCCCGGAACTAAACCCGAAAATCGATTGTTGAAACATTCGGACAGCAAACACACACGCAGCTGGCCAGCCAGCAAGGCAGCTAGCTGTGCGCAATGTTTCAGAACTGCTCGTGGTTAGCGTTCGGGGTTTAGAAAAGGACATTAACTATGGGCCTTATTCTTGTGCAAGACAGTGAATTTAGAAATTTATTACAATAACATTTTTCGTTATGCCAACAGAGCGTGTGTCTGTGAGTGCCAAAGGTGTTTCCAACAAACTAACTTTGACTGGGCTGTTTGACAAATGCGGACTGCGGAAGATGTGGTGCTTAGACAATGCGGAAAGTCACGTTTCTGCAAATGATTTTCCGCCTTTGTCATAAAGGCTTTGCGGAAACTTCCTGAAGGACTGATAGTGGTAACTTCCAGCGTGCCGACCGTAACTGTTGGCGCGAACAGCAACCAAGGTGTTTTCACAAAAGCAGACAACGATTTGCAGAAACGTCACTTTGCGCAAACGGCGGCAAATGTTTGCGCAAGTTGTTTATAAGCTCTGGAATAAAAATGGAATAGTGAAACTAACATGGTGTGAAGCATTGATATGTGGTAAGCGTTGGATTGGCCACGCAATACTGTCCTGTTGTGCATGGGTTTGGGTCGCATGGATGGGCTCCTAAATGTAACTCGTTAGCATAGCATGCAGTCGAAGATGACAAAACGCACCTGATTTTGTTACAGACGAAGATCTGAACCGAAGTATATCGCGCAAAAGAAACGACGCACTATCTCAAATCAACCAACCTAACTTAAGTTGGCCATAGTTCATTGATTCGCCTTGGGGGCTATACCAGTGAAGGTTTGCATTTGCAC
Source organism: Rhynchonema sp. JSB1_4 (assembly GCA_030248065.1). Classification (NCBI taxonomy): domain Eukaryota; kingdom Metazoa; phylum Nematoda; class Chromadorea; order Monhysterida; family Xyalidae; genus Rhynchonema; species Rhynchonema sp. JSB1_4. Next base: position 9,988 of record JASAMV010004043.1, read on the forward strand.
AATCAATGCTCAAGGCGAGCATAAAACCAGCTCATGTGTGTGTGTGTTTTGCGGTCACGTAGCCTGCCAACCGGTGCTTTTGCACTGACGATGACCTGCCGTATCTCCAGTACCTTTTTGGTAAGAACTGCAAGAGACGTTTACAGTATGTTCACTCACGAAATTCACAGATGGCTTGAAACGATCCGAAATCAGCCTCAACGACCGCGCCCGTACTGTTGCACCGATACAACGTGTGATGTTTCCAGAAATAGAAGCCATTCTCAAAGTTGGGCGCCCAAATCGTTTCATTGATGTTATTTGAATTCCACTTGGTCGATAGTGCGTTCGCACCCAGTCCATTACCAATCTGAAATTGTGTATATGCACATTGGGTCGGATTCTCGGAAACGATTGCACAATCGGATTGCGCAATCCAATTCTGCAGACAAATGGGCACATGATGACAACTTCCAGCTGGTCGACCTCGGTTTGGTGCGAACTTACGCGAACAGCGCGACGTTGTTCAACAGAGAAACGTTTTGAGGCTACAAAAGATTTTATGCGGCTTCGTGGAGGCCGTCCTTCGCGAATTGCTTGCGCTGGAACTATGTAGCTTATTGCTCAATCAAATTGCGTATGCTTCACACATGGCTTCGAGTTTCGATGTTTTGCGCAAGCGTTTTCGAGAATTCGACCCATTTTGAGAAGACAGCACAATGAGACAGCAACACAATGTGTACCCTACCAGTGAATCACAAAATGAACAACAACAAGGATATGTTTCAACCAGATATGTTCCGTGTGACGTGTACCATCCTTCCAAGGGCTCCGTCCATTTTTGTGAGAACACACGCGTCGCTGCCAGCACTGTGTAATGAACGTTTGCCACGCCAGGCTGCAATATATAGACCAATTCAATTCAACTTTGGTTCGTTTACTTTTTTCCCGGGGGGGGGGGGGAGGGGGAACAGTGACAAAGTCGCACGACACGTCAAAAAATGCGCGTGCGCCCTTGGTCAACAAATACACGAAAAGTCATCGTTGCTTGATCAGCTCAATAAAGGTTTCACGAATTTGTGGTTTGAACAAACGACAGCAGACGTATACTGTACGTACCATGTTGCAGGTGAGCAAATTGAGAAGAGTGATGTTGGTAGAAGTGATCATTTGGCCGACACCGAGGAATCCGCCAAGATTCCACGCGGAACAGTCATTCCACGTCGAGTCATGGGTCTTTTCGAAATGCGAGAAACCATCTGAACAAATACATATATGGTGTCCACCTCAATATCATGTGTGTATATGTACATTGTAGTAATGGACCGTCGAGTACATGCCTGGGGTGCATGTCCTGGGGTGCACCGAACGAAGTGCACGTTTTGAATGCCACGTATGAAGTTGGAATTTTCGAAAGGCTGTTTTCAACAAAAGTTGAGTGCGTGAATGTGAAGATCGGTGTAAGCTCGGTTGACATCTTTGTATGAAGGCGCGCTCAGTGTAAACTTGAAACATTCCACGTTAACAGAAGGCAATATTTCATATTTACACCGAGCGAGCTTTCGGCCGAGTTGTACACGGACATTTGCAGCCAACTTTTGTTTACACAACGTTTCGAAAATTCCACCCTAAAGAACAAAGTGCAGGCACCTTGACTGCTCAAAGTTCAGTAAAATCCACAAAAATCTACGCATGCTGATTGGGTGTTCTCACCAGTCCAAAGAAGTCCACTTTGGGACAGGTAAGGGGCGGCCACTACGGTATCTATACATGATCCAGTGATGTACTTGACAAATCGAAAACTTCCCAACCATCAATCCCCAATTTAGGGAAATATCCCGGCATCAGCAGCCCTAATGAGCCCTTTGCCCCCCCCCCCCAACGAACCGTTGTATCGCACGTAGCAGACACCGTCAATAAACATGTGTGGCTGAGCCAGCGCGTTGCATTCCGATTCGATGTCTGGGAAAGGAAAGTCAAACAAAGTGTAGTTGCGTGTGTGGTGTCAACTGTGCGTAAGGTTGCTGGCACGCATCATCAAAAAAAAATCTGAAACAAAACCACACATCCACAAACCTGCGGATGCTTCCCACCAAAGTACGGGCAGGAAAATGATTGTTTGAAACGAGTTCATGTTGACGTGACCGGTTTCCCCAGCTCCCGGATGATAAACGGGCGAAGCAGTGTCGGGACTAAAGTCACAAAAGAGTCTTTGTTAATTCTCGACCGAGTTACAGATCCCAACATACAGAGATATGTACCAATTACGTGTTCGCTTTGCGACGCTGATCTTCGACTTCTACAGTAGGTACATACGTTGTGCGTCTTTACAATGAAGCCAACAAACGGGGGGTTACGGTACTAGCTAGCACACAGCAAAGCTGAGTATGGTCAGAGTTATGATAATCCTTTCGAAAGCGCAGCTTGGCAAAGTGACTGACACAGAAATGAAACGCAGCTGCGTCACGTGGTGTCATGACAATTGGGCATATCGGAACAGCATGACACTTGGTGCCTGATGGACGCATGCAAGCAACAGCCAAATCATCAGAATATTGGTCGCACAATGACTATTATAAGAATCCATCCAAAAATTTTCCTGAATGGTAAGGCACGTCTCGCTGCAGATCACAAGCGTTCTATTTATAATTTTTTCCAAAACATTTCTGGCGATCAGTTACAGTGAAACTGCTTGAACACAGTGAGCGTGATATCGGCAGAAATGTTTTGGAAAAAAATATAAATAGAGCGCTTGTGATCTGCAGCGAGACGTGCTTTACCATTCAGGAAAATTTTTGGATGGATTCTTTGTCATTGTGCGACCAATACATGTGTCAATTAATCACTGTGTTACAGCTGAGCACAACTCATTTGATGGATGTTTGTGATTCTCGACCAAGGACAACTGACAGCAATGGCAAAAACAAAGGGCACAAAGCTACAGTAGATAACATCAGCGTTATGGTCCATTCAAACGATGACTGACAACAGCAGAAAAGCAGAGTATCGCATGTCATGTCATACTAGCCCACGTTCACTTTGTGGCGACCACTCCAACAAAGCAACATCAGAGAATGATGCAAGTATACAGAACGAACACGACTTGCACTTTCATGTTATGGTGTTTATGAATATGAAAGCTGATGAGCAGTTGGTAAATTTGATCGGCAAACCACGAAACTGGCGGCGCACGGCCAATTGAGCAAAGCCGGTTTTATCAAGGCCACCTTCAGCAAGAGTGAAAATTAGCAGAGTCCAAGCGAGCGCAGAACCTAAAAGCGAATAGACCAAGCCCTAAGCCTAAGCTCAGACACAAAGCAAAGCCAAATCCTCAGCCTGATATCAAAATCAGCCTGATGCCAAAGTGATCTTGCCGAAACCTGCATTGTCCAATCCAACCCGGCCACCAAACCGGCTGCCGATGACTACTTGTTGCAGGACAAACGTTTGTGTATTATGGTACGCCAGATTGGGAGCAGTTGACTTTCTTAAAAGAGTTAATATACTGTGCGTGTTTTTTAGTTACAGTATTTCGATGAACTTGTGATCATGCAAAAGTCGTGATTTGATGATTTTACCCGCCGACAACTGAAATTGCATAGCATGAAATACAGATACACAGCAAGGTTTTACATCTGAAAGTCATATGATTCAGTTCATGTCAACAAAGCTGAATTTAATGTAAAATCACAATGTCTTTTTCAATAAAAAAACACGGCTTGGTACCAGCTGCGTTTGTTCAACTTGGGGAGAAAGTTATGACATAATTATTGCAACTTTGTTATATGACCGTCCAAATCTTAGAATTCGGATTCGACGCTTTGATGAAACACGGCTCAAATGCAGTATGACGATGCAAATGGCAAGTGCAGTTGGCCCCTGTAAGATAAAACAATGATTTATTTGCGTGATAAATTCGTTGGCCGTGAGCAAAATTCTAGTCCAATATTCCTGCACAAAGAAATGCAGGCCTATACGTAGTGTTATTGCAGTTGAATTCGGAACCACAAAGTGATATTGGCCGATATCATACTTTGCTAATCGTGATGCTACCTTGTCTGATCCTATTACAGTGATGTAGACCGGCCGATCGGCTAATAGTTCTGTCGTCAATTCAGTTCGTCGAATCCTTCCGTCAAATCAAACAATAATATATTAGCCCCAAATGAGCGCAAGAAATAATTCATTGTAACTTGAGGAAAAGATTTGACGCAGTGATTTGACGACATTACTATGAGCCGTCCGATCCAATTCAATCTGATCACCAAAAGTTTAAAATCAACCTCCTCCAATGTCACCCACCAATGAACGTTGCTGCGAGACAGTTGACATCGGCGTGACACGCGTTCAAACATTGCACTTGGCTGTTGGTCGTCACAGTCGACATGATTGCGTTGGTTCCCTCGGTGTTTTTGATGCTGCCCAACAACGTTTGCAGTGCTGCGGATTGCAATATTGACGTATCCCAAAAATTTCGTCCAACTGAGAACTATTTGAAGAACCAACAATGCACAACTGTGACATTATGTTGACTTACGTGATGAGTTGCGTGGGTTTGTCGATGGAGGCAGCTCGCAGACTAAAAGTGACAAGTAAGAAAGCATGCCTTCGTGCCTTATTCAATAATAAAAACGATATTTAAGGCGGTTATACCTGACGCAGCAGAGAGCAACGCCGCCGCAGCAAACCAGAGAAGAAAGGAGGGGGGGGAGCGCGCCCCCCCCCCCCCCCCCCCCTTAACACCCAATAAATAATTTGTGGTTTTTCTCGCTCGGGGCAACCGGACTAGCTTTTCCCCACATGCACTGCCCACTCACGATCGACGCAATCAAAGTGTTCGGCAATGGTCCACATTCCGTTTATCTGACACGTCATCGATTGCACTCCATAATGGCCAATATTGTCGGCATCCAGCATCTGATTGTTTGCACACGCGGCCGTTGCGGTGGTTCCGGACTGATAGGGCGCTGGGGACGCACTGCGTCACACGGGGGTGGTATCGCGTTTGTGCATGTCACCGCACTCATGACGTGTTGTTGGACACAAATATGTCTATCAGGCATACATACATACACTGTATACCTTTTTGAGAACATATTGTATACAATGTATGTCGGGGTTGTTCAACGTTTACCACTAGAAACAAGACCTTATACGTACGTTCGTCAAGACGCGCAACTTTTTTAACCTTTACACGGGTGAACGTCAAAACCGGCGAAAAAGGCTCGATCTGGCAAGTGTACATTCGAGGTGAGCGTCTGCTCTAAAACTCCTGCACTTTGGCTGCGTGAACGCGAGCATTTTTCTGAATAACTCATTTCCTGCAGATCAATCCTTGACTCTCCAACTACAATGCCACTTATTATTAATTTTGTGGTGCAAACACAACACCAAAAGCTGTACAGCCTCCCCGCTCCCGATTGATAATCTAGACTGCGGTACCTCGTACCTTTGTTTGATTGCTTTATAGTGCTGTGAATGATCGTATAGAGCGATATCATCTTGGCGATCGGATCGACGATGTGATCTGTGTTGCTCACGTGGGATTTTTGTACTAAGGATATTCACAAACTTCGTGATGCATACCATAAATGTTGACCAGTTTAAATGTTTTTTTCCCACGCCAAAAATGAGCAGCTTTTACGCTGGTCGAAATTAGTGTCCAGCGATCTGTTAATATCTTGATATGCTAAAATCGCACGCATTACTACCAAGGCACCTCACACCGGATCCGATCCGATCACCAAGTTTGGTGTCGCTGATATAGGGAAAATTTTCAAAACGAAAAGTCAAGGGGAAAAGCGGGGAAACCCGCCACAACCCCGCCCCGAAACAACCCCGACACGCCCCCCCCCCCCCCCCGTGACACCACATGAGGGAGTGCACACACACTCAAACACGATGCCGCCCTGTATGTGATGGTCGCGTTGCCAGTGATGTCGTTGCAGGTCAATTGCACTGAAACAAAGGCTAATAGTTCTGTCGTCAAATCATGTCGTCACATTTTCTCGTCGAACAAACAACAATAATACACGAACCCCAAATGGATGATTTCACGACATTACTGTACGCAGAACTGGTAAGCTTTCAGGCGGGCTTCACACCAATGCATGCAACGTTTGCGCGTCAGTGTGTAGTGTTCAAGTATAGCCAGACGCGCAAATGCGCATGCATTGTGAATTCGGCCTCATCCGGCGTGGGTGTTAACAAAAAGGCTGGATACCCAACCGAATAGTTATATCATGTTCATCAGTATAGCGACTCATTTCAATCTAAAATGTCATGCAAATTTTAAAAGACATAAACATGGCGTGCGATTGACTTTTCCTCTTCCGAATTTCCTATTGAATGCTACAATATTGATCATTAGGTATTTTGAGCACAAAAGAAGCATGTTCATAATTATAATTACTGCCAGCGTTGTGATTCCCTGTACTACACCCAATCAAAATGGAATTATTCCGTTGAATGGCTATGTTACAATCGTGGAGGCGGAATTCACCTTGACATAGCACTCCACATCCGGCACCTGAGACAGGGTCGATCCAGTTGTACAACTCTTGATGGTACGCGTACACGCCGTACCAGGTTGTGTAGGGCGTGTACTGCGGAGCACCGTTATACCAGGGCAGATATGCTGCCACGGTGCTGTTACCGTAGCGCCAATCACCACCGGAGAATTCGACCCCTATCCAAAATCCGGGCACAACCAGCTGTAACTGTTTTGTTATTTATGTACTGAGTGCAGTGATGTTGGTCAGTGTCACCCTGCAGTCGCGCCAGGGCTCGTCAGTGCGAACGCCTCTCGCAAAAACTGCGTAAAAAATCCGCCCCGCCAGAAGATTTTATTGCTGGGCTGTCACATGTCACTGCGTGCATTGTCATTGACCCGACTGGATTGCTCTTGATTGGGGGTAGGCCTGACGAGGACTGTTGCGTTAGGGTAAGTCGCCTGGTGGGGCGAGGTTGCGACGTTTCGACAATGTCCCCTCGATAGTCGAATGGATAAAGCGTTAGACTCACAGCCCAACGCCTCAAGTTCGATACCGCACGGAGGACATATCAGCCTGATGACGACAGCAGGATCCGTTGTCGAAACGTCTCACCAGGCGACTTACCCTAACGCAACAGTCCTCGTCAGGTCTAACCCCAGTGGCTGGCTATAAGACCACAACAAATTTTTCGCAAAATGTCACCGCACGGCCAGGGTTGAAAAAAATATTTTTAATTAACGAGCTTTTTTTAAAAAATTTTTTTATTTTTTTTGACGAAAATTTTTTTATTAGAAAAAGTGTTGCAAACGACGTTTCAGGATAAATGAAATGGATGCAACATATTTTTCAAAAATTGAAAAATTTTCGCCCGAAACCCAATTTGTGTGGTGACACGCGGTAGTATTGTGCAGATACTATGGTGTCCTACCAGTCTGAGGTTGATGTTGACTAACGATGTCGTGATATGTGACAGTCCAGCAATAAAATCTTCTGGCGGGGCGGATTTTTTACGCAGTTTTTGCCAGAGGCGTTCGCACTGACGAACCCCGGCGCCTCGGTCTGTCTGCGAATGCAGGGTGAAACAGACCAACATCACTGCACTCAGTACATTGCTGCTGCCAATTCCACTTACATTCGTGAAGGCGTTTCTCAGCGCATCATGTATGCCTGGACTGTCAATGATGGCCAGTTCTCCTCCGTTCAAACCATACGTTCCATCCGCGCACTTGGTCTTTGCCGGAGCCAACAACACTTCGATCATACTTTGCGTGTAGCATTTGTCTCCGATCACAGTTGTGGCGTTTGGTTCGGTGAGTGACAGACAGACAGTCTACGAAGCATCAGTGTCGGATCCAGGTCCAGCTTTTTGTGGCCAAGGGAGGGCCAAACCACAAAAGTCTTTTTAATTTAGTGCTACTTCCACTTTTTGTCCAAGTCATTTTAGATGTGGTGCTTTTTTCACCAAAACAATACAAAAATGTGACAATGCGCGTTATGCGCGCGGAAATTTCGTACCTCAAACTTTATTTGAAACTGGGCGAATCTGCCGCTGACGCGCGCGCGAAGCGCGCAATTTTTTGGGCGTTTGATATCTATCAGAGTATGGTTTTCCTTCTTCTGATTCTATACACTACTCCTCCTTCATGGGTCATTGATCTAAGGGGATGGGCATCGCCCCGGTACCCCTTGCTGTGATTTGCGTGAAACATCAGATTCATTCACGTCAACGAACCTTGTTGATTGAACGTCAAGCCTTGATGCAGTGTGCACAGTAGCACAACACAAAACGGCCACGTGTGGTGTTGCATAATGCGTGGCTATAATTCCTGTGTTCAATATCTGACGTTTATGTAACTGACCTGCCAATACAATACCGGTCTCAATATAACATCGGTTGCTTGGTATCATATCAAGCTTTCTGTCAAACTTTTCGAAACACTGCAACACAGCCACATTCATGTGGTCATAGCAATTGTTCATATCGGAACATATCGTGATACACTGACGCAGAACGCATGAAAATCACGTGTCAATTAATCACTGTGCGGCGCAGATGCGCTCAAACGCGGGTTATTTGCTGATAGATCGTCATGAGACTCCACCAAGCAATATACTGACGGAAAACAATAGACTGGCCATAATAACATAATCTCTGTTTTTACTGCATGTACCTTGGTGACATTTAGGGAGTGCATTTTTGTGACATTTGGTTGTATGAACTTTTAAAGTTCTGCTTTCTAATTTTGTTGTTCCCTGTGGTTCTCAGTTGGTTCCAAAAAGATACAGGTCTAAAAACGCGAGAAAATTATGAACAACACAAATAGGCATATAACAATAATGACTCAGTCCCGCCATAGAGCACATTCACATGCATCGGCCTCCGAATGTTCATGTTGCTCATTTGAAACAAAACGACACATTTACGCATGCGCTCATGCATAGGTGAGTAAGTCAGTCCTCCTTTGAACAATGCACCTAAACAAGTCACTTTGAAACCAAAAACGTCAGTTTAGCGGGCAGCCGTGCTCTGTCTTCAAGCTTGCAGCAAAAGGTTGATGTATATTATTATATATGTACATCTATTTTTTCAAATGTATCTTTCGTTTGCAATCATTTCGCTGTTTCTGCCGATTTTTCGATGTGAGCAGCAGCCCCCAGACACCTGCGATGCGGATGATGACGAAGGTATACCTGGGCTGGGCGGGTTCGTTACAACTCCGGGAAAGCTGTTTTCTCCTTCTTCCATGTCTCCAGGGCGTGTGACTGGCATCAAGGCTGAGCCTTCAATATAGCGCCGTATATTGGTCGCACAATGACTAAATCAGAATTCATATACCCTGATTGTCAGGTTCAATCTTAACCACTGTGGTGGTACTTGTGTTTTTGACAAAACAGCTTCACCTGAAAATAATTTTCTACAGAGCACCCGTGGTACTGCATTCGGATGTCGGCTCGCGCCCTCCTCCCCCAACGTGACAACCTAACGCGCACCTACTTGAACGACGCATCACGATGCGACCAGAGCTGCACGCTTTTCGGAGCCGGCCTTACTTGTCAGCATGTGTAAAGCACAGCTCAACCACACATTGCCCATGCCATACCTGTGCCTATGCCTAGACCACGTCAGCAAAAAACATCTTCTACGCGGTAATTCTTCCCACGAAGACAACACCAATCAGCGACTTTACAAGCCCGGTAGTTCAGGCCCGACCTTTTCGGCCCTTTTTAGGCCCGGCCGAACCGATTTATACGCTTAGGCTCAGGCTCCAGCCGGCTCTGAATAGGCCGGGACCTGAATGGCTGGGCCTGAACCTGTGCGCCGGGACTAGCACAGTCGCAAGAGAGACAACACACGGTGTGTCATTGATCCAGTTAACCGCGCATAAAAAAGAACATCGGATTTCTGCACCATTGAAAAATCTGAATGTATAGTCTAGCCACGAACTCATGAGACGACTTATTTTGACACTAATTGACGGATCGAAAAAGCTGAGTGCATGTATTTGGGAAATGAAAGAATAGAGAAACGCATTGAGGTCAGCAACAAATTGAGGTCAGCCAGCCGGAACTTGTCATCATGTCTCTCGGCCCAGTCTCTTTCTTCTTTGTTTGCAAAAAGACGTGTAACCGGCGCATTTTTTAATCTGGCCAAGCAAGCTTTAAAAACAGTCGTCTCATGAGCACGTGGCTGGACCATACATGTACAGTATGTATAATAATGTATAATAATAATAATAATAATAATAATAATAATAATAATAATAATAATAATAATAATAATAATAATAATAATAATAATAATAATAATAATAATAATAATAATAATAATAATAATAATAATAATAATAATAATAATAATAATAATAATAATAATAATAATAATAATAATAATAATACAGTATGTATGTCTTACGCAAACCTCTCACCATGCCCAGATTGTCCATCCACAGCCACAACCAATTGGATGCATCTGTCGGTGGTGGCGTGCGGTGAACGGTTAGAAGAACCGTTGGCGATGCTAAAATCGGCCGTCAGTCTCGGCGTCAGACCCTTGCATCTGCATGTGTTCGCTGATGACCACCTGCAGCGGGATTTTGAGAAAACGGTAAGGGCAAAGCAGCCGTACTTTGCAGTCTTAGACCATACCGTATCACACTGAATTCTTACACACCTAATATGCTTCGGGTTACTGTAGCCACGTTGCTCTTGGTCTGCGTGCGAAAGCGCCAAGATGATGAAACATTTAGCGCACGTTTGTGCGTGCTGTTAAGAGCGTGGGGTGTTAAGAATCACAAAGTACGGTTCACAAAACTGAAATTTTGGATATGGTTTTTTTGATGGGAAATCAATGCCACAACATATTTAGGAACGCTCACCAAGTTTGGAGTTCCAAATGTAAGTATACTTTCAGTAATTTCAATTTAAAGATGCTCGGTTTGCATTTTTTGGGAAATTTTAAAAATGAAAAATGCTGAAAAAATAAATGTCAATCCAATTGGATCTCAGCCGATAAACTACATTCGGTGCTGAAATTTGCACACATATAGCAGTTTTTTGTCCGCTTTTCAGCTGCGCAAAAATAGTTGCACGATATAGGATGTTTTCTCTTTCATTGCATTTTTTTTTAAAAATGTCAAAAAAACGAGTGCTTCTCAGAAACACCCAATTTTAAAAAAGTCCTCACCGACGAATTCTTTCTATTTGGTCTCAAAATTGGCGCCATAAAATTCTGGTATTGGCGTATAAATCTGGTTTGTGACAAATTTGAATATTGTCGACAATTTATGTTAGTATGAAGCAAAAAAATTTCGTCGTGTTATTTTCTTTCTTGTTTTATCGTGGTGCGCAGCTCAATTGAATGATGGAATAAATGTAAAAATTGATGCATGTGATTGCCAAATATTTGTTCTGTGTATGCTGCTGAAACCTACATGTGTTTCTTAACTGTAAATACCACGCAAGAGCTTCAATTTATGTGCTTTTCAAGGCAACCGTTTGTTAGGAAAATGCGACAATCTGTGAATGGCTATTCGTTTGTTTTCAACTCTTGCCTATTTCTAAATGTTTGTGCATTGCATCAAGTTACGAAATAAAAAGGAATAATGGTAAAACGTTCACCCAAAACCCGCGACGCAAAAAAAGATACTCTACAGGGTTTGAACCTGTGCGACATACACACGCACGCATGTTCAATGCTGCGCCTAACCGATTGCGCTATGCGATCCAGCTGCTGGCTTGCCTTAATGTGTTACATAAATGTAACTGCGCGTGCACATGTGTGTTCTGCCGTTTACACAAAACGTGTTGTATTGCAGCTATAATGTGTGTGTTGACTGCTTATATGTGTTGTTGTTGTTGCTTGTTGGTGACAGGTTAGCGAATTTTTGCCAATCACGGCCGGTGCCAAATAGCTTTCATTTCAGAACTTGTATCCATTTTGATAGCTTGTCATGTGTCATGAACAAGCTGTTTACTTTCAGACTACGTTGACAAGCATCTTGTTGCCGTTCGTGACACCCACATCGGTCGTTTCTCCAGAAAAAATGTTCTTTATCTAAACCTTTCAGGAGATATTCAAATTTGTCACAAACCAGATTTATAAACCAATATCAGAATTTCATGGCGCACATTTTAAACCAAATCAGAAAAAATTCGTCGGTGAGGACTTTTTTAAAATTGGTTGTTTTTGCGATATGCACTAAATTTCAGAGCTGATTTTTGAAAAACTTAAAGGAAGAGAAAATGCAGCGAATTTTTGCCTTTGTTTTTACATGGTTGAAAAGTAGATAAAAAACTGAGTATTGTGTGTTATTTTCATTAAATAGCATCCGATCTAAAACAAATGACAGCTTCATCAACATAAACTTGGTACATTTTTGGAATTTCAACAAAACTTCGACCTGCCCAGTTAAATGCGCCCATAACTATTTAATGCTTTGGAGTTTGGATCCAAAATTTTGTATGTGTCTTAGTAAATGTAGTAGTCAACTTTTTGTGCAATATGAGCGAAATCCATTTTTTTCGATTTGTGAACCCTATTCCATTGACACCTATCTGTTTCTATTTCCCCGCGCT
>JASAMV010004044.1:0-23381 GCA_030248065.1 Rhynchonema sp. JSB1_4
CACACACACACACACACACACACACACACACACACACACACACACACACACACACACACACACACACACACACACACACACACACACACACACACACACACACACACACACACACACACACACACACACACACACACACACACACACACACACACACACACACACACACTTTAGATAAACGTGTTCGGAGTTCGGATAACAGCTGAGCCCGTAACCAGCAGTTATGTATTTTGCATGATTGGATTGAGGTTAGCCTATGTAAGTGAAGGCCGGTACCTGGCCAAGACGTAGGGCCGGTCAAGACGTAAGGTTCGGCGACACGTAAGGGTTGGACAAGGCGTAGGGTACAAGCGGCAAGACGTAGGGTTCACGAAAAGCAAGTGGTACGAACTTGCCATGCATGGAGATGTATTACCGTGGTTTACGGCACGGCGTGCACCTGTACCCTGGTGCGCCCGTGCCAGCTTCATATCAGCTTGCCTGCTTGCTAATTGAACATTTACCATGTCATATTTTTGACAACATGAGCTGTTTCGGATAAAACGGTCCAATCGTGCCTATCCGATGCTCAACATGACTTGAAACAGGGTGGGTGCACGCCATGCACTAAACCACGGTAATACATCTCCACGCATGGCAGGTTCGTATCACACTTTTCAAACTTTTTAAATTTCATGAACCCTATGTTACGATCTAACGCAATGCGTGCCCACAAGGCTAAATCGTATCGTTATTGATCTATCATCTTTTGTGCAAAGCACGTCCACAAGACAGCTCCCAATGAACCCAACGTCTCGCCGCTTGTACCCTACGTCTTGTCCAACCCTACGTGTCGCCGAACCTTACGTCTTGACCGGCCCTACGTCTTGGCCGACTTTCCATAAAGCCTATAAGTATCAGGGTTGGGCGAAAAACGTTTTTTAAAAAATGCTCAGATGGCCAAAATATGCCCCAAAAAAGTTGGAAAACGCTCATGTTGGGAAGAAAACGTGGTTAAATGAAGTAATTCTATGTGTTCTGAGACAAAATAAACGGGTTTCAACCCTTTCTAGCGAGTTGTTAGGATCCCATATCAGACCCGCATCATGAGACCAACTTTGGCCGGGGTCATTATTGAAAGTCAAACTCCGTATATCGACGTATCTCGACAAAGTAAAGATTGGTCGGAAATTTTTTGAAAAAAGGGACAAAAAAATTGATTTTCCCTGAAAATCAGGGTACTTTCCCTAAAAAATCAGGGAAAATGAAAGGAAATTCAGGATTAAAAAAACGAAAAACGACCCAGACCTTTTTTTTAAAAACGTCGTTTTTAAGAAAAAACGATGTCGTTTTTTAAGAAAAAACGCCGTCGTTTTTTGCCAAACCCTGATAGGTATGGGTTTGTGGTCAGCTTACAGTACGTAAGTGTTGCATATTAAGGACAGCCTAAGCGAAGGCCTGAGCCTGAGTGTGTGGGCGTCAGCCTCTGCGATCAGCCAACTCCTTAACCCTTGGTGAGCAGCTCATCTATGGTGCCACGATTTCGTTTTATTGTGCTCTAAACATATCATGATAAATGTAAAAGTACGTGTTTTGGTTGCGGATTCCAGTCTGTTTTCATGGAATGCTCAGGTCATCGCGTCAGTGCGAATGCAACCGCGATGTTTACGTGTGAAAATGAGTTACGCACTGTAACATGAGCAGAGCGTGTCAACCGCGCTGCAATGTGCTTGTTTGTTTATTTTAAGGAAGGTACTATGTATAATCATTTTCTTGAGGTTGTCAAACACTTCTGTAAATCGCACCATAAGTACATATATAGTTTTTTGACGCATGACGTCGGAGGTATCCAGGTCAGATATGACTCCAGCTCCATCTGTGTGTGTAGTCTGTGTTTGTTGTTTTTTGACAAACATTGCGAAAAAAGCCGCGCCTGACCCCAGCAGTAATAATCTCGTATTACTTCTTCAGTTCTCTTTGGGCATTGGGTACGGCTTCGCGATCTACATATAGACATGCATTTTTTGTCAATGTGCTGATTTCAAGGTGCTTGGGATTTTGTCTGATGCTAGTAGCTAGATAACAGTGTAGCTTTCATGCCTTCTTTTCTTTAAACGGTTCTCCAGCGGATACAGGAAAGTTAATATGGGAAATTGTCCTTGGTCAATGTGGACCCCTTGAAGGGGGACCATTTCAGAGAAAAGAAGGAGAAAGTATATCCAATCAAATCACAAGATAGTCACTCCAATGCACTTGACAAGCCTAAAGAGTCTCGCGCTTCGCGTATTAGGTGGCCTCCATTTTCAAGAAATTTCGCTGGCCGCAAATCCATAACCCGCCGCTAAAATTTCGCGCATTCCGCGCGCACAGCCGCGTTTCCTATCCATTCCAAAAGCTCTGGATTTTGAACAGGCACTGAATAAAACCTTTTTGTGAAGAAATTGGACAAGCACCAGCTAAAAAAAAATTTGGGATTTGGCCCCTTGGCCGACAGCTAAATTCGCCACTGAACGTATTTACCGTAATAACATTTCCCAGAATCTATTCAACAACAGATTGCACAAACCAAACGTCGTTTTTATGACGTTGTCCTATTAGCAGTTTTTAAAAATTTAGTTGACGTAAGGCGCCAAGCGAACCAATTACACCCACAGGCTATCACTTCAAACAATGGATAAGCTTTCTTTCATTAGCACGAAATTCAAACAAGACATTCGATTTACCTGCTCATGCGTGTCATTTTGATGAATAGACACAGAAAACGCCCACTGTCGTAAGCTGTCAAAAATAGCCGCAGCATACATACAGTATGTACATACGTAATAGTCTAGTCCTTCGAATGCCGGCTACAGTATCCAATCACGTGTAGTTGCTACATAGTAGTATACTCCGACAATACTTTTGGGAGAAACTTTTCGGTAGCTAGACACTTCTTGACGCGTCAAGAACTATGCCACGCCCGGGCGTAACGACCACTTCTTGACTACGCGGACAAGAAAGACAGAAATAATAATACACAGTCAAGAAGTGTGCGTTACGCCTGGGCGTAAAGACCACTTCTTGACTACGTGGACAAGAAAGACAAGAAAGACAGAAATTATGTTTTTAACGTCAAGAAGTGTGCGTTACGGCTGGGCGTAAAGACCATTTCTTGACTATGAGAGATAACAGTTCTAATCTAAACACTTAGCTCTTCTTAATGAATCACTTTAGTTAATGTTCACCTACCCTAAAACAAAGATTTTGTGATCAGGCTTAGACTAAGGCTTCCGACCAACCAGGGATACTGTGAGACTAAAAGCAAGCCCGACCCTAAACACCACCGCCCATTGCGAGCATTCTTTAGACTCAGCTTCATGGAGTTTGAATTATGTATAAACCAGCCCCCAACTCTGGACATCTTGCTCATTGTAATTATTGAAGCTTCCGAAACTTATGTTGTGAAACCACAGGGGCACTTCATGACAAGAACATCAACGGAATCATTGTCAGTCATGCACAATGTAACACACAAGTCAGTACCTGAGAGGGTGCGTGATCGAATTTGTAAAATAGAAACACCCACTAAACACTAAACCTCAGAGAACTTTTGTAAAACGTTTTTGTGGAATTTTGAATTCTATTTTAAGACACAATGTGAAGCTGTTCAGGACGATTGGGTTTCTAATTAATGACTTTTGTCACCTACTGTCAAAATTTTGATGTTCCTATATTATATCGCCTTGAGTACTTAATCTGCAAATTGGGACCCATGTACATGTACGTTTTGGTTTCACAGACTAATTTTTTATTCTATAACTTACATTGTGTTTCTGTCCACCCAGACCACGTAGTCAAGAAGTGCTCCTCACGCCCAGGCGTAACGCACACTTCTTGACTGTGTGTTATTATTTCTGTCTTTCTTGTCCGCATAGTCAAGAAGTGTATGTTACGCCCGGGCGTAAAGACCATTTCTTGACTATGCGGACAAGAAAGACAAGAAAGACAGGAAAGACAAGAAAGACAAGAATTCTTGTCCGTGCGTCAAGAAGTGTCCACATACGAACTTTTCAAACGCGTTGCCTGATCCGTAAAGCTCATTATGAGTGCATTAGGTGCAGCGGTCACGTGACTGCCAGCTGCTCAACACACAAGTCTAACGTAGTGATTTGCGAAATGCTACGAAACTCAGCTGGCTGCGCCAGTTGCGTGTGCTTTACGGATCAGACAACGCGTTTGAAAAGTTTCTCCCAAAAGTATTGTCAGCGTATACCTTAGGTACATAATGTAATGTATATAGTTTCTCTCTTTTTGCTGCTTTGGCGAATGAGTTATTGTTGGCCAATTGTCTGGTCGTCTACGCAAGTTGTCATCTCGGATCGTCAACTCAAGTTGCCCTGAATAAGTATGAGAATATGTCTTAGGTACTGTACATGGCATTAGGGTTGAGGTGACGACTGCAGTTGATGATGTGCTTAGACGACATGATTATAAGCCTGATTGTTGGTTGCACCTGGCTTTCTCCTGTCCGGATAATAATTATCTGTGCGTAAATTAAATGTGCGGTTGTGGCGCTTTTCGTGAACCCCACGTGCACGCAGCAAGTGCTTATTAATTTTTCAGTTCGAAATTGTCGGCACCAAAGCCAACTACCCTGCGAGCCCATGAGTGGGCTTGGTCTCAGACAGAATCCACGGATCAGAGCTCACACAATATATGTACATGCACACCTTCACGAAATGAGATTGTCATCAATAAACCAAGCATACATTCACGTACTACATACATATGTAACTATTTACTCGACACTATGAATAAACAGTCGGTCTTAATAAGCTTGCACGCTTTTCTCCCCAATTTCTGCAGGAAGTTGCCGCTAATAATTGTTGGTTTACGAGGAAATGGTTGTTTTGCCCGCGTGTGCACCGTTTGATTTTTGCCAGGATGAACCAAGAATAACAACAATAGGATTGACACAGATTGACGTCAACGAAGCAAACGAACGGACCCAAGAGCGCGCAGCACGGCTACACAAACAATCAACCGACTGTGGGTTACACTAACGGGACCGCCAGCATGGTGCGTACCGTCGGTTTTTGATCATTCTGGTGACTGGAGTTATTCCTTCATTATTATGAACTCAAACCACGAGCACTTGCGAGCACTTTTCTTGAAATTTCAAGGTGTCCACCACGAAGTAAGGTTGAATCTCTCCGGCCCGTCACTGATTGAATCTTATTGTCCAATAGTCACGATTTTTTTCTCGAGGCACTTGACACTTTTCGATCAATATCAGAAATTTAGGCACTAACATGGCTCAAGGCAAGACACTGCAAAAATGTTGGTCGCCATGGGTCGAGTCAATTTTGATCACTTTGAGGGTGTTTTCTCGAGTTTGCGGCATCGCAGACATGAGGTTCCCAAACATACAGTTGCGTACACGTCCCATTGAGGATTTCTGCTGAATCCAGTGAGACCGCCGAACACCTTTATCCTGCGAATTTGTCGTCAGGAGAGAATTGTTTGTGCTGATGTTGATTCCATTTTTATCTTGAGTTCATTTTTGCTGCATGGTTTGACTCAAAACTGCATCATCGCATGGCAACCAGGTTAGGTTATCATTTCTTTACTTGATCAGACTGTTATTATCTACAATGCCGATTAATGCAGATTAAGCCCTCTGGCTAATATTATAGTGGTCAAATCACTTCGTCAACCCACATCACCCCCCCCCCCCACCCCCCAGGTGAGTGCGACAAATACATATGTGCTACACGGCATTCGGGGTGAGTTGTTGTCTCTACCAAGTGAGTTGACGAACTGATTTGACCACTTCAGTTGATCAATGTAATACTGTACAGCCAACCCTCTGAGAACTTATCGAGGTTTGAGTAGATTCGACTGCTTGGATGAAGGTTGCTATGGGGGGATTGTGGGGGACAACTTGGAAAGTTTCGGGGTGAGAGTGGGAATTGAACTGAGCCTTTACCATGCTATAGTAAATTTCTAATTTCGTTGCCTCATGTATTTTTACAAACGCAGGAAAACTCACGTTCGAAGTCGAGGCAGGCAACAAGCTCAACACACAGTCAACAAGCCACGCAGCTGACACACACAGTTTGTGTGACTGAAACATTCGAAACGCACACTATCCAGCTGCGTGGCTTGTTGACTGTGTGTTGAGCTTGTTGCCTGCTTCGACTTCGAACGGGAGTTTCCCTGCGTCTGTAAAAATGCATGAGGCAACGAAATTAGAAACTTACTTCCTTGTAATTATATCGCGCTGTTAACGTATCAAGACAAATACAGTATGTCTGTGGGAAAAGTGATATTGTCGGGTTGAAAAGCATCTGGGAAGGAATTGCAGCTTTATTCAATTACTTTATGCTGGACATGCGTCTTAATAGTATCCGCGATAACATCTACGTGGAAAACACCAAGTGCTGTTGTTGTCCATTGATTGAGGCGGACTTAAAAAAGAACTAACTACAGAGGAGTTAGTGGTTCATCATCCAAAGGCTGGATGACATTAGAAGTACGTACAAGCAGTTCCCAACGGACTCCTAGGCTTGGAGTCCGTTGGGAATCCTTCCCAAGGTCTTTTTTGTTTCTGCGTGATTCCACCCACCGATACATAGTGGATAACTTTCCGTCCGGTATAGATGATCTTATGCAGAAGTCAAATGTTCACACCATAGCGATGTTTTTTTTCAGATAGCCGAATTCCTCGTCTAACCGACCTAATACCTCGCAAATAAATCAATACTGGCAGACGGAAAGATCAAAACATCAATGAATATCAGAATCGTGACCGTAATAGTGGCAGTCTATAACTGCGTGCACATTGCACGTACACAGCTCATATCGAGTGAGTACTTTTAAAAGGTCTATTTGCTTTCAAGTTATATTTATATTGATTTAAACATCATTTTCTTTTCAGCGCGAACTGACAGCAGCTACAACAGCAGCAGCAACAACAACAACGACATCATCATCAACAACAACAACAACAACAACAACAACAACAACAACAACAACAACAACCACAACAACAACAACAACAGAAGACACGCGTCAATCTACAGAAATAAGAGCAACACCTCTGGGGCTCCGTTTTCTTTGAGCGCCATACCCACAGGCACTGGTGCAGGTGGTCCGATGTACGTGCCGCCTTCAAGTGCCCACACGAATCAGCTCTTAATGATTTTGCTGCAGAACTATCTCAAACAGCAACGTCAGGCTGTGCTCGCTCGGTTTCACAATCATAAAAGTGCTGGCAATAATGGCATCGAAACCACGACGACTGGAAATACTGCAACGGAGTCGGAAGTTGAACTCTGGTGACGATACAAAAAAGACAATAAGTTAAAATTAGACAACTGCTGCTTAGTAGGTACACAATGTATATGTGTATCTGACATTTACATTGCAATGACTGTTTAAAATTACGGTTTCTTGTTTGTTCATTGTGCGATCTCAAACAATTATGCTATGATGGCTAATTACGATTGTTACAGTATTTGTAATGATCACCCACCTTCGTTGCTGTCTGTTGCTACTATGTAGTTAGGCGGGACTTTTCAGCTGAATGTTTCTTTGCTTTATGTTTTCGCGATTTTATTGACATTTATAATCTGTTGTTCACATAGGTGTGTGCGTGCAATTTGCACGTTTTGCAGTTTTCATTTCATTTGCTGAAAACATATCATCCATTTCGTCATGAACTTGTGTTTTGAATTTCATTTGGAGTCGTTGGTTGAATGAACAAATGCGCACCAAACATTTGGTACGAAAACTATGCACCGGAATTTTCCACATAAAGCCCCCGGGGCTCTGTTTCGGGAGAAGGGAGAAAATCGGAATTTTTGTTTCTAACATTTATCCAATTAGAACCTCCGGGCGCTCAATTCGGAAACGTTTCCAAAAAAGCCCTCGGGTTTTTGGGTACTTTTCGACATTACTGGAAAGCATCGCTAATGTTAATGAATTGGCACAATAACGGATTTGTGTGTATTTCAAAACACGCATAAATCGGTCTTAGAGCAGATTCTGCAGTGAAAAATGTGCGAAAATGACCTGCTTTGGCCTCTTTTGTGACGAATACTAGCGGTTTTTCGCATTCATTCTTGGAAAACATTTCCCCAAATAGAGCCCCGGGGCTGTATTCGGAAACGTTTCCGAATAGAGGACTATTCGGGGGCTGTGCGTGGAAAACTCCGCTGAGCAGTAAATTAACATCAAGCACCGGTTAACCATTTTTTGATGCAGTTTGATACATTATTTTTTTGCATGCACGCCGATACAGCTGAAAGTTTTTTTATTCAAGAGAAGCATAGCCACGAGCAGCATATGAGAATGATTGCTTCAAAATAGAACCTGCACAGCGCACGCAATTTAGTGTGTTTGTGCTTGAGCATAAAGTCGAAGCATAAAGCAGAAAAAATTAGTCTCCTTGCCAATTCGCAGCAAGCCACAACAGAGTACAAAGTACACCACTACAAACGTTACCGAAGTCAAGCTTGGTGGTAAACAACAATATTGTGCCATATAATTTGTAGTAAGTCCGTTCTTCTCCAAAACTACATATTCTGTACTTAAACAGGTACCTGTAACTTGCTTTGTAACGGCCGGCTTGCGAGTATACATACTGTACATACATAAGACACGTAGTGTGGCAACCAGCACCACAAGCAGGCAGTTTACGGGGCTTGGGTGATTTCTTGCGGAGAAATTTCTCTCGTTTACCAGTGCAGGTATACACAGGTATTCCTAGCCATGGCATGAATGCGCCAAACCATTTCGTCGTCGTGTTTCTGCATTCCCATCCTCCGAGTAAAATAAACCAGTGGGGTCTGTGCGTGTGGCAGGGATGCACTTCCGGTTATGTATGTAGTTGGCGGTTTCAGCTTGAAAAGGCAGGCTTCAGCCGCTCTATTTCTTGCACATACATACATATGGTATACATAAGGTAAATTTCAGTCATTGCCAATGGCACAGCCCCGCAGCCGTAGTTATACGCGGCGGCAACATTAGGCCGCAACATTAGTCGATGGATGGGCGAGACCACGTTCACACACAAAAAGCGAAGCCCCCCCCCAAAACATTTTTTAAAAAAAAAATTATGTTTGGGCGCTTGCATGCAAAATAAGCCACAAGCACATGTGCATGAGCGGTTGCACTGTAGGTACTTGCCAGAGCGCAAAAATATGTCTTTGAGCGCGTCGCTCAAAAATTGCGCGTGCACCAATCGGGTCTGATCTGGCCTTTAGGCGCTATCTTTTATACTGTGCCTTATTTCGGGGGCTTCGCTGCTGTGGATGTGTTGCTGCACAATGGACTTCAATTGGTTTGTTATGCATGTGGAAGTTTGTCCAATATTTGCGCCAAATCCTTCATTAAATTTCGTGCGCGCAAAAAAGTGCTGGCACCAGGTTGGAACCTATTGGTGGTTCCAATCCAGGGTACACCACACACATGGACAGCCACACAAAATTAGATGTGCCATGCACACAGCTCTTCAATGTGTGTGTGTGTGTGTGTGCGTGTGTTATGTCAAGCTTTTGGACCGAAAATAGCGGCAGTGCATCACACACGCTTTGCACTGGAGCGCGAAAAAAGAAAAAACGGGAAAAATTACATATACGTACATACCGCCGCATCGCGGTCCCTTCAGCCATCATGTGAAACGAGCCTGCATCTCCTCCCTTCACTCAAAATTGGGCTCTTTTTCCGGCCAGTTTGGCTCGTTTGAGCATATACATTTTCGGCTTTTCGGTTCGTGCAAGAATATTTGCGCGTTGCATGGCTCTGCCAGTCAGTCGGTCATTCGTTTCGATCTGTTTTCCCAGGCACGTGGTGCACCAGGTCATCGTCAGTGCGAATGCATCATATGACCTCATGATCACCACACAACGCTCTCACTCGCCACTGGTGGGCTAGTGTGTCAAACATCGAAGCTTGATTATTATAATCGTCCATTTCATTATTTTTTAGAATATCAAGATGGAATTTCGACCATCGTTAAATTTGGTGGTACTGCTTTCGGCCTGGTTTTCTGCTTCCAAATGTGTCGACATTCCCATCAACATTGGGGGTATATTCCCGATGACAACGGATGGGGGCGGCTGGCCCGGTGGACAGGTGCATTTATATGTGTATTTTGTTGTTGTCAAGATTGTTGAAACATCTCAATCAGTGGACATTTTCTTTGAAAACTCACAATATATGTATGTAAAATATTAAAAATAACAAAGTTTTTCAAAAAGTGACGCTTTCCAGGCCTGTCTGCCCGCAGCCCAGATGGCTTTGGAAGACGTCAACGCGCAGGGTGACGTGCTGCCTGGTTACGTGCTCTACATGCATCATAATGATAGTGCGGTGAGACAAAAAAAGCGGCTAATAGTTTTGTGGTTAAATTGTGTCGTCAATTGAAGTCGTCGAACAAGCAATAATACATGAGCCTCATATATAGCGCATGTGTTTGACGACAAAATGTGACGATATGATTTGACGACATTACTAAGCCAAAAAATCTTGTGCTTTTGGTCAATTATGACGATTCTGTGCAACAGTGCACGCAGGTCTGTGCTGCAGCAACAGGTACACCCTGACCTGGCAAGGTGCACATGTATACCTGTTTTCTCAACTCCTGCCAGTTGTGTGCTTCGTCACAAAAGAGGCTCCTCCCCCTCCCACCCCCCACCCACCTAACCACACACACCGCATTTTCCCATTTGCCACTTTCGACGCCCTCCTCTCTCCCCTCCACCTCTCTGTTCTCGCTACGCCAGACGACGCGCACGACCACTTCGCCCGCGACGTGAGAACACATCCAATCTTTTTGTTAGCAAATTAACCAAAACACACTGAGAAGACACCCTTCGACAAACACAGAAACACGAGAAACAGAGACTGCTTGAGGCACACAGCATGAGCATTTTTTTTTTATTATATTAGGCATTTTTAGACGCATAAAAACAGAGCATAAAATTGACTAGATTTAGTTTTTCCAGTGAATAGTTCGGATTCACATCAAGAGATACATACCCCGCGCACTGTAGAAACAAACTGACCCCATACGATCAACCAAACACATACATAATGACAACAAATAGAAGAAAAAAAAACAAAAAAAAACCCACCACCAGCACTCCACTCCACCAGCGACAGCACAGACGCAGCCCGACACAGCACAGGCTAGAGAGATACATACGCGCGCGCGAGACGGTCAGAATTGATTATTTTTTTTTTTTAAATCTCTTTGATATTAGACATTAGATAGGAGCACAGCCAGACAGTATCAAAGATTACCAGCACAGAAATTCCAAGCCAAAACCAGCACACACAAAGAAACGACGAAAAACATAAAATAGTAGAATTAAGACATTACTATTTTAAACGACAACAAGGAATACCAAAAATCAAATAACAAAACAGACAGACATCATACATCAGACTTGTTTTTTCAAAGTTTTCCAGCAAAATCAAAACGAAAACGAGAGAAAGAGACATACGAAACCCCGACCACGCGCGAAAACGACAGATCAATCGCAACAGAACCAGACAGGAGGAGAGAGCGAGCGCCCCAACAAACCCCAGATCCTGACAAATCAGCTTTTAGTCGAAACAGAACAACAAACAATCAAACACCACACACAGAAGAAACAGCTCCCACCGCTCTCAGCACAGACGCCAAGAGTAAACATACTTAAACACGATTCCGAAAACAATAACAACAGCAACCGCAAACTCTCACGTAACAAGCGGACCAGCGCCACCCCCGCACACTCCAGACAGCGCAGACAGCGAATAAATACAACAAAGAACCAAGACAATAACACAAGACAACACAACACAAACACCCCCCCGCACCGCCCCCGCAACAGCAAAACCCAAACAAACGGAGAGACAGCACAGACAACAATAAACCCAACTAAAAAAAAAAAAACAAACAACACACAGCCCACCAGGCACTAAGAGACACCCAGAGCAGCCACCCACAGGAAAACAGAAAAACGAACGAGAGCAGAGCCACAACGCGCACACAAACGAAAAACCAAAAACCAACACCAAACGCAAAAACCCAAACCTCACAAGAGGACCAGCAGCAATTTCCCTCCCATAGGACACGCCAAACACACGCACACACACGAACCACACTCCACCCCGACGAACCACCAACGCTCCAACCCCACACCGCGCACAAAAAGCCAAACAAACCACGTCAACAAACATCAGCAACACACACCGCACAACCCCAGCACAAAAACCCAACCAGAAGACCCGACACGCCATGACGACGACAAAGACTCCTGACAACAGCACGCATCACAATCGCATCAAGCGCAACAACACCCGCCGCGCTCCCCGCTCAGTCAGCAAAGATACAAACAATATATTCAAAGAGCGCTGACTCTCAAAACCGCCAACAACAACCGAACCCACAGACCCCACGATTACTCAGAAGAACAGAAACCAACAACAAACCACCAGCAGAAACGTTACCTGCACGAAACGAGAGAACTCCGCAAAAACCCACCCGTCTTCTCCACACACAATCATATTACAGATATACTCCAGACGCATACAAACAACCACTTTATACAGAAATTAGTTGAAAACACTACACAAAAATCACAATTACCACCAACACTCAAAACATTAGACATTTTACTCTTATTCTCAAACAAAACATTCCTTATTTCACATCTCACACAAACCACGAAATCAACTCCCCCACCTATTAAAACACCATCTCACACTCTTCCAAAAAAAAACTCTCACAAAAAATACCAAAAAAACCTATTCCTCCATCCCACCCCCCACCCCCAAACACATACACCCCATAAAATTTCAAAATAATAAAAACTACAAAGCAGGTCATTTTCGCACATTTTTCACTGCAGAATCTGCTCTAAGACCGATTTATGCGTGTTTTGAAATACACACAAATCCGTTATTGTGCCAATTCATTAACATTAGCGATGCTTTCCAGTAATGTGAAAATACCAAAACCCGAGGGCTTTTTTGGAACGTTTTCGAATTGACGCCGGAGGTTAATTATAAATGTTAGAAAAAAAATTCCATTTTCTCCCTTCTCAACAGAGCCCCGGGGGCTTTATGTGGAAAATTCCGGTGCATAGTTTTCGTACCAAATGTTTGGTGCGCATTTGTTCATTCAACCAACGACTCCAAATGAAATTCAAAACACAAGTTCATGACGAAATGGATGATATGTTTTCAGCAAATGAAATGAGAACTGCAAAACGCGCAAATTGCACGCACACACCTATGTGAACAACAGATTATAAATGTCAATAAAATCGCGAAAACATAAAGCAAAGAAACATTCAGCTGAAAAGTCCCGCCTAACTACATAGTAGCAACAGACAGCAACGAAGGTGGGTGATCATTACAAATACTGTAACAATCGTAATTAGCCATCATAGCATAATTGTTTGAGATCGCACAAAATGAACAAACAAGAAACCGTAATTTTAAACAGTCATTGCAATGTAAATGTCAGATACACGTGTACATTGTGTGCAACTAAGCAGCAGTTGTCTAATTTTAACTTATTGTCTTTTTTGTATCGTCACCAGAGTTCAACTTCCGACTCCGTTGCAGTATTTCCAGTCGTCGTGGTTTCGATGCCATTATTGCCAGCACTTTTATGATTGTGAAACCGAGCGAGCACAGCCTGACGTTGCTGTTTGAGATAGTTTTGCAGCAAAATCATTAAGAGCTGATTCGTGTGGGCACTTGAAGGCCGCACGTACATCGGACCACCTGCACCAGTGCCTGTGGGTATGGCGCTCAAAGAAAACGGAGCCCCAGAGGTGTTGCTCTTATTTCTGTAGATTGACGCGTGTCTTCTGTTGTTGTTGTTGTTGTTGTTGTTGTTGTTGTTGTTGTTGTTGTTGTTGTTGTTGATGATGATGTCGTTGTTGTTGTTGTTGTTGTTGCTGCTGCTGTTGTAGCTGCTGTCAGTTCGCGCTGAAAAGAAAATGATGTTTAAATCAATATAAATATAACTTGAAAGCAAATAGACCTTTTAAAAGTACTCACTCGATATGAGCTGTGTACGTGCAATGTGCACGCAGTTATAGACTGCCACTATTACGGTCACGATTCTGATATTCATTGATGTTTTGATCTTTCCGTCTGCCAGTATTGATTTATTTGCGAGGTATTAGGTCGGTTAGACGAGGAATTCGGCTATCTGAAAAAAAACATCGCTATGGTGTGAACATTTGACTTCTGCATAAGATCATCTATACCGGACGGAAAGTTATCCACTATGTATCGGTGGGTGGAATCACGCAGAAACAAAAAAGACCTTGGGAAGGATTCCCAACGGACTCCAAGCCTAGGAGTCCGTTGGGAACTGCTTGTACGTACTTCTAATGTCATCCAGCCTTTGGATGATGAACCACTAACTCCTCTGTAGTTAGTTCTTTTTTAAGTCCGCCTCAATGAATGGACAACAACAGCACTTGGTGTTTTCCACGTAGATGTTATCGCGGATACTATTAAGACGCATGTCCAGCATAAAGTAATTGAATAAAGCTGCAATTCCTTCCCAGATGCTTTTCAACCCGACAATATCACTTTTCCCACAGACATACTGTATTTGTCTTGATACGTTAACAGCGCGATATAATTACAAGGAAGTAAGTTTCTAATTTCGTTGCCTCATGCATTTTTACAGACGCAGGGAAACTCCCGTTCGAAGTCGAGGCAGGCAACAAGCTCAACACACAGTCAACAAGCCACGCAGCTGGATAGTGTGCGTTTCGAATGTTTCAGTCACACAAAATGTGTGTGTGTCAGCTGCGTGGCTTGTTGACTGTGTGTTGAGCTTGTTGCCTGCCTCGACTTCGAACGTGAGTTTTCCTGCGTTTGTAAAAATACATGAGGCAACGAAATTAGAAATTTACTATAGCATGGTAAAGGCTCAGTTCAATTCCCACTCTCACCCCGAAACTTTCCAAGTTGTCCCCCACAATCCCCCCATAGCAACCTTCATCCAAGCAGTCGAATCTACTCAAACCTCGATAAGTTCTCAGAGGGTTGGCTGTACAGTATTACATTGATCAACTGAAGTGGTCAAATCAGTTCGTCAACTCACTTGGTAGAGACAACAACTCACCCCGGATGCCGTGTAGCACATATGTATTTGTCGCACTCACCTGGGGGGTGGGGGGGGTGATGTGGGTTGACGAAGTGATTTGACCACTATAATATTAGCCAGAGGGCTTACATAATCTGCATTAATCGGCATTGTAGATAATAACAGTCTGATCAAGTAAAGAAATGATAACCTAACCTGGTTGCCATGCGATGATGCAGTTTTGAGTCAAACCATGCAGCAAAAATGAACTCAAGATAAAAATGGAATCAACATCAGCACAAACAATTCTCTCCTGACGACAAATTCGCAGGATAAAGGTGTTCGGCAGTCTCACTGGATTCAGCAGAAATCCTCAATGGGAACCTCAACTGTATGTTTGGGAACCTCATGTCTGCGATGCCGCAAACTCGAGAAAACACCCTCAAAGTGATCAAAATTGACTCGACCCATGGCGACCAACATTTTTGCAGTGTCTTGCCTTGAGCCATGTTAGTGCCTAAATTTCTGATATTGATCGAAAAGTGTCAAGTGCCTCGAGAAAAAAATCGTGACTATTGGACAATAAGATTCAATCAGTGACGGGCCGGAGAGATTCAACCATACTTCGTGGTGGACAGCTTGAAATTTCAAGAAAAGTGCTTGCAAGTGCTCGTGGTTTGAGTTCATAATGAAGGAATAACTCCAGTCACCAGAATTATCAAAAACCGACGGTACACCATGCTGGCGGTCCCATTAGTGTAACCCACAGTCGGTTGATTGTTTGTGTAGCCGTGCTGCACGCTCTTGGGTCCGTTCGTTTGCTTCGTTGACGTCAATCTGTGTCAATCCTATTGTTGTTATTCTTGGTTCATCCTGGCAAAAATCAAACGGTGCACACGCGGGCAAAACAACCATTTCCTCGTAAACCAACAATTATTAGCGGCAACTTCCTGCAGAAATTGGGGAGAAAAGCGTGCAAGCTTATTAAGACCGACTGTTTATTCATAGTGTCGAGTAAATAGTTACATATGTATGTAGTACGTGAATGTATGCTTGGTTTATTGATGACAATCTCATTTCGTGAAGGTGTGCATGTACATATATTGTGTGAGCTCTGATCCGTGGATTCTGTCTGAGACCAAGCCCACTCATGGGCTCGCAGGGTAGTTGGCTTTGGTGCCGACAATTTCGAACTGAAAAATTAATAAGCACTTGCTGCGTGCACGTGGGGTTCACGAAAAGCGCCACAACCGCACATTTAATTTACGCACAGATAATTATTATCCGGACAGGAGAAAGCCAGGTGCAACCAACAATCAGGCTTATAATCATGTCGTCTAAGCACATCATCAACTGCAGTCGTCACCTCAACCCTAATGCCATGTACAGTACCTAAGACATATTCTCATACTTATTCAGGGCAACTTGAGTTGACGATCCGAGATGACAACTTGCGTAGACGACCAGACAATTGGCCAACAATAACTCATTCGCCAAAGCAGCAAAAAGAGAGAAACTATATACATTACATTATGTACCTATGTAAGGTATACGCTGACAATACTTTTGGGAGAAACTTTTCAAACGCGTTGTCTGATCCGTAAAGCACACGCAACTGGCGCAGCCAGCTGAGTTTCGTAGCATTTCGCAAATCACTACGTTAGACTTGTGTGTTGAGCAGCTGGCAGTCACGTGACCGCTGCACCTAATGCACTCATAATGAGCTTTACGGATCAGGCAACGCGTTTGAAAAGTTTCTCCCAAAAGTATTGTCGGAGTATACTATGTAGCAACTACACGTGATGGGATACTGTAGCCGGCATTCGAAGGACTAGACTATTACGTATGTTCTTACCTTAATGTTGCTGCGACTTTTTACGACAGCCTACGGTGACGATTTCTTCTCTTTATCAACAAAATAACAACACCACAGCAGGAAACAAGAGAATCTACTTATAATATTTCGCAATAAAGAAAAAAAACCCACATATTTAGAGGGAGAGCCCGCGGGTGGAATACTCCGCCCCCCCCCCCCCCCCCAACCAAGTTTTTAAGACATTTTGCCAGATAGATTCGAACGAAAAAGGCCAAATCTGATCGATTTTGAGTTTGGGATAAAAATCAGTTCTATGGGTCGGGAATATTACGTACGCAAAATATTTTTTGAAAACTCCCTGTCTAAGCCGAGATATAGCTCAAAAAAGGAAATTTTGTGCTGAGCCCAAAAAAGGCCGAGGAGAAAAATAATTAAAAAGTCATAACTATTTTTGTGAATGGAATTTCGAGAAGCTGTTTTCGCCAGATTGTTGATAAATGCTTCCGGTAAAAGCACACTGTAATAACGATGCTATCTGCGCAAAGAGTGGCTGAAAAATTGGTACCGAAGGAAATAGAAAAAATCACGTTTCTTGCCCAACTTTAAGGGTGACCGAAAAATGCTTCCACGCGCCTCCAGCAAAACCATGGGTCCCGGCCCTTTGCATGGGCGATTGTCTTTCCAAATCAATTAAAAAATTTCACTTCGGGTCATAATCGATTGCGTAACATCACTTACAAAACACCTCCCCACACGATATTGCGCACCCCAGTGTGCGCCAGACAGCCAGCTTGTGAGCGCGCGCGCGTGTAATCTGGCGGCTCAATATTATTTTATGCAGATTACCTGGCACACCTCTGGGGAATTGTTTTACAAGTGATTATTGAGCAAAAACTAAATGTGTTCACAATGTTCTACAAGTCTGAATTCTGATACGAAAAGTGTTGTACGGGGAATTTCAAAAGCGTTTGCCGAATTGAGTTGCACGTCATAGGGTGATATTTTCGATACGGTGTAAAGGTCAGTTGGGTGTAAAGGTCGGTTGAAACTCGTGTCCGGAAGTCTGTTAGCCCCGCGGCACTTCAAAAGTTGCACCCTGACAAAAGACAGAGGCCCGTCTCTCAATCAAACCAACTTCACTCCGCCTGCCCCCCCTATTTTTTTTTTCTATCTTTCTATTTGTTCTTGCTGGTAGCACTCTAACCTTTTTTTTCCCCCCCCCCCCCCCCGCTATTATTAAAAACAACACTTCCCCCGCGGCCACCCAAAACTTGCCCCCCCCCACCACAGCCCCAAGCAACACCACCCCCCCCCAAAAACCCAAAATATAAAAAATATCTTAAAAACACCCTCCCACCCCAACAAAAACAAAACCAAACACAAACCACACACTTTCCCCCCCCCCCACCCACTCTCACTTTCGCCTCTCGCATCGCTCCTCGCCTCCGCCCGCGGCGCCCGCCACTCACCTACCCCTCCCCCACCCCCCCACCCACCCACCCCCCCCCCCCCCCCCCCCCCCCTCCCTTCACCACCACCCAACATAATATGAGGCTATCAGTGCGACTTTTTGTTATAGGTTTTGGACCCGTTCAATTTCGCTAGTCCTCCACACAATCAAAAACGTCATTTTTAAAACTGTTTTTTTTCTAACTTTGGTTTGAAGCGCTCTATCAGACAGATCTATTTTTGGATATCTGGATATCCATTTCTCTTGCTCATTCCTACATATATTGCGGTGGATGTCTGCTTTAAATTAATACAAATTTGACTTATTGGAGTAGCACAAGCACATATCACCGACAAGAGCGTACCAAGAAAAACCTTGATTTTTATAGTCTTCACTTATTTTTCTTAAACAGTGCGACGTTGGACAAAATAGTAACATATTGGGCCAAACACCCAATCGTCTGAACCACTAAGAAACTTGGGTTTCGTTTCCAGGACTGCCATAGCCTTTCCACAGCAAGGGCAAAACTCAAAAATTGTCAAATAGTCAGATTTCTGTGTGGAGGAGCTATGCCTGAAATTGTACTTTGCCCAAAATCTTGATTGTGCATAACGATAATTTAGTTATGTTATATATCCTTGAAGTGCCAATTAAATAAGCTAAATCGTGGCGTAAAGATATTTGCTTAATACAAAACATCTAGCCGTGGTGACGTTGTAGCGATTAGCTTCAGTTGACACCAAGCTTCCAACGAAAGCTTTAATTAAAATAGTTAGTCAGTTAGCCCATGCGATTTTCTTCTCAATGATATATAATACGGTCATGTTACACTTATCCGCAATAGAGTTTTCTGCCAAACTGCAACATCCCTTCATTCCTCCACAGCAACTACCGATCACCTGGCTGAAAGTGGGATGAGGTGGGTGGAGGAATGAAGGGATGTCGCACTTTGGCCGAAAAACTCTATCGCCGGTAAATGTAACACGATAATGTTATATGCCATTGAGAAGAAAATCGCGTGAGCTAATTGACTATGCTAAGCAAATTATAGCTAAAGGTTTCGCTTGAATACACGGAGTAGCTGAGTGTCAACTGAAACCAATCATTACAACGTCACGACTAGATGTTTTGTATCAAGCAAATATCTTTGTGACACTATTTAGCTTATTTAATTGGCTCTACAACGATGTATAACATAACCATATTATCGTTATGCACAATCAAGTCTTTGGGCAAAGTACAGTTTCAGGCATGGCTCCTCCACAGAGAAATCAGACCTTTGATATTTTTAGATTTGCCCTTGCTGTAGAAAGGCTATGGCACTACTGGAAACGAAACCCAAATTTCCTATTGAATGTTTGAAGAATGTGATGTTTCTGTGATTGCGGTTAGTTGATAACATGATGATTTGCTCCTTGTGGGACGAAGTACCGCAGGAAACAACCAACAATTTATTGTTGGTGACGTTTCGAGTGCACCTGACACTCTTCTTCAGAGGCTAAAATTAAAAAATGAACATTTAATCGTAATTTCCTGATGGTTCAGGCGATTGGGCGTCTAGCCCCCTATATTACGATTTTCTCCGACGTCGCACTGTTTGAAAAAATACAACTAAAGTGAAGATTATTAAGAGTTAAAAAAATCAAGGGTTTTTTGGTATAGTCCATCCATCAGCTCATGACACTTTTTGTCAGCTGAAAAGCTTGACAGGATCCAGTTCTGTTCCGGTTCCGGTCGGCTTACGGAAAAGAAAAGAAAGAGAAATCGGCTTTTCTTTTATTTTTGTGCGCCGTTTTCTCTGACATTGCCTTGCGGAGGAACTATTTGTCACAACGGAACCTGAACCTTCCAAACAAAAGTGCCACGAGCTGATGGACGGATTATATATTTTGAAATTCCCCGTACAACACTTTTCATATCAGAATTCAGACTTGTAGAACATTGTGAACACATTTAGTTTTTGCTCAATAATCACGTGTATACCACTTGTAAAACAATTCCCCAGAGGTGTGCCAGCCAGGTAATCTTCATAAAATAATATTGAGCCGCCAGATTACACGCGCGCGCGCTCACAAGCTGGCTGTCTGGCGCACACTGGGGTGCGCAATATCGTGTGGGGAGGTGTTTTGTAAGTGATGCTACGCAATCGATTATGACCCGAAGTGAAATTTTTTAATTGATTTGGAAAGACAATCGCCCATGCAAAGGGCCGGGACCCATGGTTTTGCTGGAGGCGCGTGGAAGCATTTTTCGGTCACCCTTAAAGTTGGGCAAGAAACGTGATTTTTTCTATTTCCTTTGGTACCAATTTTTCAGCCACTCTTTGCGCAGATAGCATCGTTATTACAGTGTGCTTTTACCGGAAGCATTTATCAACAATCTGGTGAAGACAGCTTCTCGAAATTCCATTCACAAAAATAGTTATGACTTTTTAATTATTTTTCTCCTCGGCCTTTTTTAGGCTTAGCACAAAATTTCCTTTTTTGAGCTATATCTCGGCTTAGACAGGGAGTTTTCAAAAAATATTTTGCGTACGTAATATACGCGTCCCATATAACGGTTTAATGACACAAACTCGAATTCGATAAAATTTGGCCCCAACCGTATGAAAAGCGTTCGACTTTCTCAGGCAAAGTGTCTTAAAAACTGCTAATAGGACAACGTCATAAAGACGACCTTTGGTTTGTACAATCTGTTGTTGAATAGATTCTGGGAAATGTTATTACGGTAAATACGTTCAGTGGTGAATTTAGCTGTCGGCCAAGGGGCCAAATCCCAAATTTCTATTTTTTTAGCTGGTGCTTGTCCAATTTCTTCACAAAAAGGTTTTATTCTGTGCCTGTTCAAAATCCAGAGCTTTTGGAATGGATAGGAAACGCGGCTGTGCGCGCGTAATGCGCGCAATTTTAGCGGCGGTTTATGGATTTGCGGCCACTGAAATTTCTTGAAAATGGAGGCCACCTACATATGTAATACGCGAAGCGCGAGACTTTTTTTGGCTTGTCAAGTGCATTGGAGTGACTATCTTGTGATTTGATGGGATATACTTTCTCCTTCTTCTCTCTGAAACGGTCCCCCTTCAAGGGTTCCACATTGACCAAGGACAATTTCCCGTATTAACTTTCCTGGATCTGCTGGAGAACCCTTTAAAGAAAAGAAGGCATGAAAGCTACACTGATATCGAGCCACTAGCATCAGACAAAATCCCAAGCACCTTGAAATCAGCACATTGACAAAAAAAGGCATGTCTATGGATCGCGAAGCCGTACCCAATCCCCAAAGAGAACTGAAGAAGTGATACGAGATTATTAGGCCGCATTCACAATGCAAGCGCGTTAGCGTGTTAGCGCGTTAGCTTGCGAGATGCGCACGCTTTTGCATTCACAATGGAAAAAGCTGATTAGCGCGTTAGCGCGTTAGCGTGCGAACAACTTTTCTCGCACGCTAACGCGCAGATGCGCAACGCGCTTCTGCATTCACAATGCAAAGGTGATTAGCGCGTTGGCGCGTTAGCGTGCTCGCTAACGCGCTTTTCACGATTAGGACTGGTTCTATTTTTTGCGCGTTAGCACTGGATGCGCGTGTTCTAAAGTTTATAATTCAATTTGAAAACATTATCAGACCACGAAAAATGTGAAAACATAGGAAATAAAGCCTGCTGCGTTCACTGAGAATATTTTTGTTCCATTTTGATGCTTAGAAGTATATACCTTTTTACGCTATCGATCGATTGAGGCAAACAGTTTCGGCTGCTGTTATATTAGTTGCAAGCAAACGTTGCGCAGAACGTTGTTCATCTGCTTATGTGTTGTGTATCCTCTTTGGTGGTGTAATTGTGATGCATGACACGACAAGGAGACTGTATTGCACGCACGGATTGTTCATGTCGTGACCAGCTAGATGTTCCATTTGAGGGAAATGTTCCTTCAGAATCAAAATAAGTTTGAATGAATCTTGAAAGCAATTGGTTGCCGTTTTCAAAACAAAGAAATAAAAAATTCGCCATTTGCCAACACCCAGACTAACGGGCATTGTGAATGCAAACGCGTTTTGCTGATTAGCGCGTTAGCGCGTTAGCGCATTAGCGTGTCACTGATAAGCGTGCACGCTAATCAGCAACATGCTAACGCGCTAACGCGCTAACACGCTAACGCGCTGCATTGTGAATGCGGCCTTACTGCTGGGGTCAGGCGCGGCTTTTTTCGTAATGTTTGTCAAAAAAAACAACAAACACAGACTACACACACAGATGGAGCTGGAATCATATCTGACCCGGATACCACCGACGTCATGCGTCAATATTGACAGTCAAACTCCGTATATCGACGAAATTCGACAAAGTAAAGATTGGTCGGAAATTTTTTGAAAAAAGGGACAAAAAAATTCGATTTTCCCTGAAAATCAGGGTAGTTTCCTAAAAAATCAGGGAAAATGAAAGGAAATTCAGGATTAAAAAAACGAACGATCTATACCTTTTTTTTTAAATGTTGTTTTAAGAAACTACGTCGTTTTTTAAGAAAAACTCCGTCGTTTTTTTGCCTAACCCTGATAGGTATGGGTTTGTGGTCAGCTTACAGTACGTAAGTGTTGCATATTAAGGACAGCCTAAGCGAAGGCCTGAGCCTGAGTGTGTGGGCGTCAGCCTCTGCGATCAGCCAACTCCTTAACCCTTGGTGAGCAGCTCATCTATGGTGCCACGATTTCGTTTTATTGTGCTCCAAACATATCATGATAAATGTAAGAATGCGTGTTTTGGTTGCGCGTTCCAGTCTGTTTTCATGGAATGCTCAGGTCATCGCGTCAGTGAGAATGCAACCGCGATGTTTACGTGTGAAAATGAGTTACGCACTGTAACATGAGCAGAGCGTGACAAACGCGCTACAATGTGCTTGTTTGTTTATTTTAAGGAAGATATGTGTACTATGTATAATCATTTTCTTGAGGTTGTCAAACACTTCTGTAAATCGCACCATAATTATATAGTTGTTTGACGCATGACGTCGGTGGTATCCGGGTCAGATATGATTCCAGCTCCATCTGTGTGT
>JASAMV010004046.1:0-10407 GCA_030248065.1 Rhynchonema sp. JSB1_4
CTTTGGTCGCTCGCCGCGGGGAAACGTGAGATGTTTTACAACACCGGCCAAAATGCATCACTGTACATACGCTCCATCGCTTTGCTTTATAGGTGCTGCTTACACCTTAAAGCATTTAACGGACAGTGTTGTTGTGTTGTTGTTTTGTGCTTGTTGAAATTCGTTCCCATCCCAGGGCCAATCCATATTGGTGACGAAAGCTGGCCAGCCAAAACCGTGAGTAACACAACACTGAATGTCTACCGCTTTGCTGTGTCTTGTATTCACACCGTTATTTTTCATATTTCACACACAAACACCACAGGTAGCAGACGCTGTGCCTGCGCAGCAATAGGTACTGGTATCTTTTCGTTGTGCGTCTTATGTTGTCTTTAGCAGCAGTCAAACGCTTGCGCGTATGTACGTATACGATACGTTCAGAGGCTTGTGTGCACTGAACGTTGTACTTACCGGTAAACCGTATTGACATTTGCGAATGTTCGGTTCGGCCGGATCCACGAATCTACCCGTTTTTAATAACATGTCATGCTAATGACTCAAGTTTCAGTAACCCGGCCCGTGTCCCCCGCAGGCACTGTGCAAAGTGGGGTCGAGCCCTTCGTCAGTCTGGTTTGCTGCTGACTGTACACGCACACACGGTGCGGGCATCTGACCATAGTTTCTGTGGATGAATGTCGGATCTCAAGGCATCACAGGCAGAATGCTTGGCATGTGCTGAACGTTTTGATTCCCAGCACCGGAACTGGCACCCAATTGGCGTGCTGCATAGCCATGAGCTCTCCATACGCATGTGCTCCCTGGGTGAATTATTACCTGCCGATTTATGCGTGTTTTACAGTGGCAGACAGTTTGATGGTATGAATGTTGTTCACGGTCAACCTTGCACATATTTTGTGCACTTGTGAACATCCGTGTTTGTGCAGGATTCACACCAGTCCAGTTCGTTGTGTTTGTACATGCGCAACTTAATCCTGTGCATCTCAGGTTTTCACAGCCAACTGGCGACCAGGTCATCGTCAGTGCAGTGCGAATAAAATCTGCTCTGCGTGATGAACCGAGCACATTAAAAGTATATGAATTTATTTTATTCTCGCTTTTCAGGGTACAACAACTAGCGCTCAGCGCGTCAAATCCGCTCAAGTGAACGCAGTAAAGGGCAGCTTGTTCATGTTCATTCATTTTTCAAGCCACCAAACATCAAAAATTGAAAACTCAATAAAATAATTGATCATCGCTTTCAACAGCCCGATCGGGTTTAAAACCGCGTCGGGTGCCTCCCACCGCGACACCAAAAAACCACACCCCACCCACCCAGAACAAAAAAAAAAAAAAAAAACAAACAACACAAAAACCACCCCTTTAAGCTCAACCATGAGGACTCTTTCGTTATTGTTGAGGTTGTCCGCAGTGACCCTAACTCTGGCGCAACCCTCGTTGAGGACCCATCATGAATATTATCAAGGTGCGTCGTTTTCAATTTTGACATGCACCGACTCATTTTGGTAGTCAAGCGACAAAAAACACTCACATCTTCGTCACACAAAATAATCGGGAAAAAATATCTCAAAACAGCGACCTTTTACGTGGCATGCCCAATAGGCATTATATCAGACGTATTTTTAAATGTGGCTAAAGTCAGCCAAAACAAACAAGAAAGTGCAAATTTGCGCACCATTTCTCTTGCCAGACAGCATCAAATGCCAGGACGAAAACGGCAAACCGCAACGTTGTGTGCCCGAGTTTGTGAATGCCGCCTTCCAAAGGACGGTCACCGCGACCAACACTTGTGGTGTGACCAGACCGACCACTTACTGCGTACAGACCGGACACACTGGTTAATCCTGATGGCACTATAACTGAGCTTTCAAGGCAATCCACTCGTATCATTCAGGCATGCGCAAAACGTGCGAGATTTGCAAGGATCGCGTGCAGGAGCTGATGCACCCGCCAACATTTCTCACCGATTTCAACACGCGACCCAACGAGACATGGTGGCAGAGTGAGACAATGGCCGAGGGTATGCAACACCCGTCAATGGTCAATCTCACGCTCAGTCTGGGTAACGTTTGGCATACTCTTGTGCAGAAAATAAATTGATTTGAATTGAAATTGGTGTCCTTGATGTTTCAGGCAAATCCTTCTCGATCACCTACGTTCGATTAAAGTTCCACAGTCCGCGGCCCGAGTCATTCGCCATTTACAAGAAGACGAATGAGGAGGGGGAATGGATACCGTGGGCGTATTACAGGTTTGAGGACATTTGTGTGCCTGAAAGGTGATTTCGTCACAAAACAACAGTATACTGCCGTTGTAACGTCGGTGATTGCCATGACAAAAATGGGATAGTGTAGGTATTTGGAAGCATTCTGGCGAAGCAACTCTTTAAAACTGTTATTAAAATTCTTCTGCGATAACCCAAACGCGAGCCATATTATTCCTCGATTTGTCTTACGAGCTCTCTTTGATCGTTATCGAAGGCCGAATTCACGATGCATGCACGTTTGCGCGTTAACCTGGCTATAGTTCAACACTACGTGTTGGCGCGCAAACGCGCGTGCATTGTGAATTCGCTCGAACTTGGGATTGGTTGGTGAAATCAAAAACATCCACTTGTTTGCAGTGCTTCCTGTCGTTCGACATACGGCGTGCCCGACAGCGCCCCAGTGTTGCCCCAAGCTGAAGATGTCGCAGTCTGCACCAAAGAGTTCAGCGACATTTCGCCGATTTCTGGCGGCAACGTTGTGTTCTCTACACTTGAAGGTCGACCATCAGCCAACCGATATGAGGAGACCCCGGTGCTGCAGGTGTGATGAGGCGGGATGCACCTTTGTACTTTTGCTGGTGATCAAACATGGAATCAATCCGGTCCGGTCCGGTCAGGATCGATCTGTTCGAAATTATCGAGGCATCAGTAAACCTCGAACTATTCGGGTGTGTAAAAAACATCAACAATTTGACCAACACCGGACTGCACCAATCACTAAGCTTGATAAAACCAGTCCTTAAAACGCCATGGCTGAGTCACGCCAGCTTCTGTTATCACGGTACAAGTTTCTGGTTATACAGCATTGCTGAAAAGTGGAATCACACATCGCAGCTGATAACAAAAAGTTTTCAGACGGAGAGAGCAAAACGAGAAAGGGGAAACATCAAACAGAAGACAACGGACGGGGAGACGTCACACTCATTTTTGGCAATTCAGGCTCATAAGTTTCCTGCCTGTATCTCGAATCTTTTTTAGGATTGGGTCACAGCGACATCAATCAAAATCGTGCTGAATCGAATGAACACATTTGGTGACGAGGTGTTCCGCGATGAGAAAGTGCTCCAATCCTATTATTATGCCATTTCGGACTTTGCCGTCGGTGGAAGGTATGTATGGTTGGGTATTGATTTACACACCAAGGTGCAGGGCGTAGAATGTCCAGCTTGGCATAAATGATCATGACAGCAGGTGGAAACGCTGGTCGAAATTATGTGCATGCAAGCGATACGTTCAGACGAAACAGGCCACCGCATTTGACCTGGCCAGATCGTTGTTCATTGATGGGCATGATAGCAAAATGTGAACATAGTGTAGCGCCTGCATTGCTTTTCGCACTTTTTCCAAAACCATTGATTCCATTGATTGCACCCAGATGCAAATGCAACGGTCACGCGTCCGAGTGTGTTCCATCGACGGGTGGTGGTCAACAATTGCTGGTGTGCAGCTGCAAGCACAACACAGAGGGTGTCGACTGCCAACGGTGCAAGCCGTTCTACAATGATCGACCCTGGGCTGCTGCCACAACCACAAATGCCAATGAATGCTTGGGTATGATCGCATATGATAGGAAAATGAACTCTTTAGTTGAGAAACAGACGCATGCTGCAATGTGACTTAATTGTGCAACGCGTTTGATGCTGGTTCACAGATGGGCGGTGCACTTGGTCATCGTCAGTGCCAATACAACAGGGATGGCCTTGTGAACGCTGCTGTTTTCTGCATCCACGATAACGAAGAACCAATACAAATCCAAACAAATGGTGAAATGCTCTACTAAGTTTTTGATATTTTTAGAATGCAACTGCAATGGACATTCGGAGCGATGCCGATTCGACCAAGATCTGTTCGATGAGACTGGACATGGCGGTTACTGTATCGGATGCTCGCGTGGCACAAAGGTAGACAAGATCGGACATATTATGTGATCTCAGGTTGTTTTTCATAAACTAATGATGCTTGAAGCGCCTGAAGTATTGTGTTAGCACAAGCGGTCAACGTGCTGGACTGCGCACTGGGCACGGTTCATGAAGCTGGAAAAAGCTTCCAAACCTTTCGTCAGAGTATACTTACTGTAGTTTAGCATACATACTGCTTTCTCGCGTTTCTATAGCATAAGAGTTGAGGAATGGTGTCAACTTCCACAGCTTCCCCGATTCAATCCCCAATCCCCTGATTTTTGAGGGTGTGCATTGCGAGCAATGTCTGGAGAACTACTATCGAGCGGCGGGCGAACTGCGTCATCCATGTCGCCCGTGTGATTGTGACCCGGACGGCAGCGAGTCGATGCAGTGTGACGATGACGGACAATGTCCGTGCAAAGAGGGCGTCGGCGGCAAACAATGCAACACCTGTCAACCGGGACATTATCAATTCACCGCCAATGGATGCAGGTTACTGCGAGTTTTGATAATTTACGGTTGCTTTTCATGTTCTCATCCGATCGTTTGACGTACAATCACCGACGGGTGTGATAACAAGAGTGACATTGTTCTGTCTCTAGTGCGATTAAACGTGCGTGAACATGACGGGAACCCTGTAGCTGGTTGGGATCCACCAGGATCGGTCTATTGATCAATCAACTGGTAATCAATCAATCGATTCAACTGACTACACCATACAAGATGATGTTTCAGCGACTGCGGTTGCAACGACGCCGGCAGCCGTGACATGCCTCCTCAGTGTGACATGACCGATGGCACATGCGTGTGTAAACAGTTGGTCGAAGGCGCGCAGTGTGATCGGTGCGAAAAACTGTTTCGATTCTTTTTCGAGTTTTTTTTATTTGCAGCCGCACAGTTTGACATGATAAACAATAACTTGAAAAATTTCAGATGTCCACCCGGTCATTTCAATCTGGATCACGAGAATGAATACGGATGCACCAAATGTTTCTGCTATGGTCATTTCAAGTCGTGCGACAAAATGGACGGATACTATGCCGTCAATATTACATCCAACTTTACTGATGGTACAGCGTTATAGTTTTTATATGTATTTTCCAGATCGTTATGATTTCTAGGCGCATGTTTTCTTCCAAGCAAAAATAACAACTTTAATAAATACTAAAAAAACTGCAGGCAAACTCGGCTGGTCGGGACTGTCCGCTGGTCGCGAACTCCAGGTGCAGATGAGTCAGGACACTGACATCGCAATATCTGACATCGATGGGCGACCCGTTTACTTTGTGGCTCCCGAGAAATATTTGGGTGCGTTTTTATTATTTCCAAAGCTTTTACCTTAGCACGTGAGACAAGAAAAACTTAGCTCGGCCACTTGTGAGAGATTTGAGCATTTCTTTTTTGTTATCATGCCCATCAACGGTACGGGCGAGAGACACGTGATCCGCTACTACATACATACCTACCAGAGGATCAATCGCTTTTTCAGGTGACCAACGCGCTGCCTACAACCACTATCTGACATTCAAACTGCGCGTGACCGAAGCAGCGCGCAACTACAACGACGACATCATTATTATGGCCTCTGATGGTCGCCAAATTTCAACACAAATTTTCGCTCAACAAAACCCGCAACCCGCTTATTACGAACAGGTTTGGTTATTACTGGTGTACATGGGTCTCTTCAGCAACTTTGCACCAAAAATCTGACTTTTGCTGCAGGAATTCAAATACCGACTTCATGAGGACCCAATGTTCCGCTGGGCACCCACGATGTCCACTCATGACTTTATGTCGATTCTGGCGAACGTCAGTGCCATCAAAATCAGGGGCACTTATCAGTCGGGAGGTTGGAGGAATTCCCCATGGAAATTTTGTCTCTTTTCAAAAAGAAAAAATGGAAAGTTCAATGAAGGAAATCAAAATTTATTTCCAGACATCGGTTATCTGTCCTATTTTTCGCTCCAATCCGCCACCGACAACTCTGAGGCGGACGATGTCGATACCGATAGGGAGGTGGGATGGGTGGAACAGTGCGAGTGCTTGGATGGTTAGAGAATTACAACTTACATTACTAAGACCATTTATTTTGCATTTCGGTGGTGGCAAGTGGAAATTTGCGGTCAAAATGATAAATTAAATTCCAATTTTTTTCAGGTCACGGTGGTCAATTCTGTGAGAAATGTCTGCCGGGCTACAAGCGGACGCAACGCAACGGTGGCCCGTTGAGTCGATGTGTGCCTTGTGAATGCCATGGACATGGAGATACTTGTGATGCCGAAACTGGTTGGTTAACTTATTGAAACCTTTTGTGTTTTTCTGGGTTGAAACTTGCTTTGAAACTCACAACCAGTTCCTGAGAAAGAACGGGAAGCTTTTTGATGGTTCACATTCGTGTTATCATGCCCATCGTTTGCATTTGTCTTTCAGTGATCTGATCTGCCCATCATGGTTGCTCTGCATCGACCAAGTGTTTTCCACAAGTACTGTCGGTGCACCCAGCCATCGTCAGTCCACTTTCAGGCGTATGCGAGTGCGAACATGACACGGCCGGTGACACATGCGAGCGGTGCGCACTGGGCTTCTACGGTCACGCACTGAATGGCACTGAGAATGACTGTCAGCCCTGTCCATGTCCCACTGGCACTGGCTGCAGACTGCACTCAGACGGGGATGCGTGGTGCACTAACTGTCCCGAGGGGTTAGTTGCCTGATTATCAAAGGAAGTGGGGTTGAAACATCATTTTGTTTTTCTGCAGGTACACCGGTCGATTCTGTGACGCGTGCAGCGTGGGCTACTACGGCGAACCGGAGAAGGGTCAGAATTGTAACAAATGCGAATGCTCGGGCAATGTGGACAGCAATGCGGTGCTGCCGTGCAACAGGTAATGATGTTAATTAATTCTTTTGTTCATTTTTCAAATAAAAATAATGAAGTGGTTTTTAGCAAGTCGGGCGAGTGCATCGAATGTATCCATCGAACGGCTGGATTCCACTGTGAACGATGCGAGGACGGATTCTGGGGCGATGCGTTGCTGGAACCGAAAGGTGGTCTGCTTCATATAATCAGATTTATTTGGTCAGTGCCAAATGAGATCACCAGCAAATTCAGACAAGGATAACCAGCGGTTACCTTATCTGTGGCTCACAAATGCGGAAGCTTCGTTTTCGCATCTCTGCTGACTAAGTTGAGGAACGGTGCTGTCTCTCTGGTTATCAGCCCCGATGGTGTGTCAGTCATCACTGGTTCAATAGCGCACGAAATTGCCGCGATTGTGAAAAAATGCAAAACAAGTGTTATATAGGTGATTGCGAGCCATGCGACTGTCACAGTTCGGGCACCCGCAAGCCCTCGATGGACTACGAGGTGCTCAAATGTGCACAGGTGGACGGACAATGCGACTGTTTGGATCACGTCATCGGGCAACGATGCGACACCTGTGAACCTGGATATTTCAACCTCACCAGTGGTCGGTGTGGTGATTTTGAAATTGACTGCGACTGCGACTAATTTTTTAAAATTCTGCATTTTTTAACCAACTTTTGCAAATATTTTAGGTGGTGGTTGCCAGCCGTGCAACTGCGATGGTATGGGCAGCCTCAACAGCACCTGTGATATTCGATCCGGTCAATGTCAGTGCAAATCTGGTGTCACCGGGCGGAGGTACATTTATATTAGCAAAGTTTGTGAAATAATCAAGCGAATTAAAAAATCCAATCCCCTAAATTCTAGATGCGACCAGTGCGTGCGTGGTTATTTCGGCTTCAGTTCCGAGGGTTGTGCAATGTGCGAGTGTGATCTGACCG
Organism: Rhynchonema sp. JSB1_4; assembly: GCA_030248065.1. Taxonomy (NCBI): domain Eukaryota; kingdom Metazoa; phylum Nematoda; class Chromadorea; order Monhysterida; family Xyalidae; genus Rhynchonema; species Rhynchonema sp. JSB1_4. The sequence continues at coordinate 7,972 of JASAMV010004046.1, forward strand.
GATCGGTCTCACAATTCTGTGACCCCGACAGCGGACAGTGCGACTGTCGTGCAAACGTGGATGGCCGGAGATGCGATCGGTTGGTATCCTATAAGTTGTTGTTGAATTTTGTGCAATTATCGCAGCTGTACCGCACTTGATAGTTTTATAGGATCTGGCTCTGTCACGTTACATGACTCCTTGGCCTAGTTTTGACCAGCGTAAAAGCTGTTCATATAAATGCTCAGGTGAGCAAATTATGTCATCGCAAATTTCGAAATTATCCTCACATAGCGTAATCAAGACAGATCTGATCCGATCACCAGGTTCAAACAGCGACTTGACAAGTGCCTCATTCAACATTTTAGGTCATCAGAGGCTAGCTGATGTTTCACTTACATAACATTCGTGCATATGAATGCCAATCACAATTGCAGTTGCATGGAGAACATGTTCGGTCTGCGTGATGGTGGCTGCCGTCAGTGCGGCGAGTGTTACACGTTGGTGCAGACAAGAGTCAACGAACACCGCGAGAAATTGGGGAAATTGGGCGAGATCCTTGACGAAATCATGTCGAATCCGGTAAAATTCTTTTTATTTGTGATAAATTTCGACATTTTTTGAATACATGTTCTTTTTAGGCTACCACCGTCAATGACGCCGTCTTCGATGAGAAACTGGCCGAAGTCAAAAAGAAAGTAGAAGAACTGTCCACTATAGTCATGCAAGATCTGGGTTCGGTTTATTAACTTTTGATATTGATAGTACATTTTCGAAAGAAATTACCGGTTTAATTTGTAGCCGGCGGTGACGAAGCCCTGGTCGACCAAGTGGAGGAGTTGACCGGAAACCTGGAGCAGGCAGAAAAATTACTGAAGAACCTGGACGACATAATTGAACAAATCAAGGTTGAAACCGAGAGCACCAACGATGTATTGGAAAGGTGGAATGAAGTCAAAGGTTCGTCGCTCAACTTATTGGGTGATATTTTCGAAACGGTGTAAAGGTCAGTTGGGTGTAAAGGTCGGTGGAAAGCTCCGTCGACAGCTCAGTGTGATAGGCCTCGGTGTAAACTTGAAACATTCCACGTTAATAACAGGCAATGTTTCACGTTTACACCGAGCTACGCCGACCGAGCTTTCGACCGAACTTTACACCGACCTTTACGCCCAACTGACCTTTACACCGTTTCGAAAATTCCACCCATTTTGTCACTTACTTTAGAAAAATAAAAAATAAAAACGACGCAGCCTCGGCCTACCACGACCTGGACCGCGCTCGTCAGTATTTGGCCACCGACGGGCAGGACGCCTGGTTGGCAGCCCAGGATGCATCCGAACGATACGGCGCACAATCGAAACAACTGAGCAAACTGGCGAAGGAGGCTCGAGAACTGGCTGCTGAACATGAGAAAATGGCTGAAAATATTGAAGAGGTTCATGATTTGTATTGGGAATGGCACGGGATCAGAGATATTGATTGCGCATGATAAGAAGGCTTTTGCGGTTATGTCTTAACGCGGTTTGCACAACAATGTGACTTTTGGTTGCCGGTTTCGACCTTACATTCACAGACGGGTGGCGCACTAGATCATTATCAGCGTGTTTGGACCAGATAGCCACGTGGTTCAAAAGAAACGTCACGACGTTTGTGCAAATGCTCAGCGTCGTGAGAATACACCGTTTATTTTTCAGGAATCAGAAGGAATCCCGAGAACAAGATGTGATATTTGCTGTTTCAGGTGGCGCAGCAAGCACGCAACGTGTCGCAAGAAACATTGAAGAGCGCCAGGGAGTCCATCTATGGAGGGCAGGAAACGTCGAATGAGATTGGCAAACTGCAACAACGATATGAGGATGCGGAGAGGCTGCACAATCTGACGACGAAGTTGGCTGATGAACAACAAGAGGTTTGTGATTCTTCACCGGGTTTTTCTCAGACGTGGAGAGCTGAGCAGATGCATATGTAAGCAAGCCTAGGTACATATTTAGCACTGCTTGTACAAAACCTTCATGCACGTATACTTGAATGCAACGTTGAAACATCACCTAAGTATCTAGGAAACCACAGCAGTGCGTCAAGATGCGACCAACGTGCTGACGGATGTCGAGGGTCTGACATTGCCCAAGATCGATGCGAAAGATCTGAAAGAACGATCGGAGGAATTGGTCAAGGAAGCGAAAATGGCAAAAGAAAATGCAGAAAAAGAGGCAGTCAACAATCGACCTCTGGTGGAGGAGGCTATGAGGTCGGGACAGGAAGCTACCGCGGCTTTGCAGACGGCACAGGGCGCGCAACAGGTGATGTTTCATGCATAAGAACGGTATCGAACTGTTAAACTTGACGATCAAATTGGATTTGCTTGGGTCCGTGACTTTTTTCGAAAGGTTCACGAATGCAAGAAATTTAGTCCAGCGAAAACGCCATTGCTTTTGCCTGTCAAAACTACATATTATA